>CM068291.1:34304975-34339104 GCA_034703905.1 Chenopodium berlandieri | reverse complement strand
TTAAACACATCCAAACAAAGCTTTTTGAATCACATGAAAGTCAAACACATTAAACAAAGCTTTTGAATCAAATAAAGTCTAATGCATTCAACAAAGCTAATTGAATCAAATGAAAGTTAAATGCATTCTACAAAGCTAATTGAATGAAATGAAAGTTAAACACATTCAAACAAAATTTTAATTAAATGAAAGAGAAATGCATCCAACAAAGCTAATGTAATCAAATGAAAGTGAAACACATTCAAACAAAGCTCATGAATCAAATGAAAGTTAAACCCATTCAAACAAAGCTTTATGAATCAAATTAGTGTCTAATACATTCAACAAAGCTAATTTAATAAAATGAAAGTCAAACACATTCAAACAAAGCTAATTGAATCAAATGAAAGTCAAAGACATTCAAACAAGCTTTTTGAATCAAATTCAAGTCAAATGCATTCAACAAAGCTAATGAATCAAATGAAAGTCAAATGCATTCTACAAAGCTAATTCAATCAAATGAAAGTCAAACACATTTTCAAACAAAGCTAATTGAATCCAATGAAAGTCAAAACACATTCAAATAAAGCTTTTCATATCAAATTAAAGTCTAATGCATTAAAAAAATCTAATTGAATCAATGAAAGTAAACCACATTCAAATAAAACTAATTGAATCCAATGAAAGTCAAACACTACAAATAAAACCTTTTTAAATCAAATTAAAGTCTAATGCATTCACGAAATCTAATTGAATCAAATGAAAGTCAAACACATCGAACAAAGCTCTTTTGAATCAAATGAATGTCAAATGCATTCAACAAAGCTAATTGAATCAAACGAAAGTCAAATGCTTTCTACAAAGCTAATTGAATCAAATGAAAGTCAAACACATTCAAACAAAGCTAATCGAATCAAATGAAAGTCAAACACATTCAACTAAGCCTTATGAATCAAATGAAAGTCAAACACATTGAAACAAAGCTAATCGAATCAAATGAAGGTTAAACACATTCAACTAAGCCTTATGAATCAAATGAAAGTCAAACACATTAAAAAAAGCTAATCGAATCAAATGAAAGTCAAAACACATTCAATCAAGCTTTATGAATCAAATGAAAGCCAAATGCATTCAACAATTCTAATTGAATAGATGAAAGACAAATGGATTCTACAAAGCTAAGTAAATCAAGTGAAAGTAAAACACATTCAAATAAAGCTTTTTGAATCAAATAAAGTCTTATGCATCAACAAAGCTAATAGAATCAAATAAAAGTCAAATGCATTCTACAAAGCTAATTGAATTAAATAAAAGTCAAAACACATTCAAACAAGACTAATAATCAACTGAAAGTCAAACACATTCAAACAAAGCTTTTTGAATCAAATGAAGTCTAATGCATTCAACAAAGCTAATTAAATCAAATGAAGTCAAACAAATTCAAACAAAGCTTATGAATCAAATAAAAGTCAAATGCATTCAACAAAGCTAATTATATCAAATGAATGTCAAACACAATCAAACAAAACTTTTTGAATTAAATTAAAGTCAAATGCATTCAACAAAGCTAATTTAATCAAAAGAAAGTCTAATTCATTCTACAAAGCTAATTGAATCAAATGAAAGTCAAACACATTCAAACAAAGCTTTTAAATCAAATGAAAGTCAAATGCATTCAACAAAGCTATTTGAATCAAATGAAAGTCGAACACATTCAAACAAAGCTTTTGAATCAAATTAGAGTGTAATGCATTCAACAAAGCTAATATAATCATATTTAAGTCAAACACATTCAAACAAAGCTAATTGAATCAAATGAAAGTCAAACACATCAAACAAAGCTTTTTAAATCAAGTGAAAGTCAAATGCATTCAACAAAGCTAATTGAATCAAATGAAAGTCAAATGCATTCTACAAAGCTAATTGAATCAAATAAAAGTCAAAACACATTCAAACAAAGCTAATTGAATCATTGAAAGTCGTACACATTCAAAAAATCTTTTAAATCAAGTTAAAGTTTAATGCATTCAACAAAGCTAACTGAATTAAATGAAAGTCATATGCATTCTACAAGCTAATTGAATCAAAATAATGTCAAACACATTCAACAAAGCTAACAGAATCAAGAAAGTCAAACACATCAAATAAAGCTTTTTAAATCAAATTAAAGTCTAATGCATTCAACAAAGCTAATTTAATCAAATGAAAGTTAAACACATCCAACAAAGCTTTTTGAATCACATGAAAGTCAAACACATTCAAACAAAGCTTTTTGAATCAAATTAAGTCTAATGCATTCAACAAAGCTAATTGAATCAAATGAAAGTCATATGCATTCTACAAAGCTAATTGAATCAAATTAATGTCAAACACATTCAAACAAAGCTAACATAATCAAAGGAAAGTCAAACACATTCAAATAAAGCTTTTTAAATCAAATTAAAGTCAAATGCATTCAACAAAGCTAAATGAATCAAATGAAAGTCAAATGCATTCTACAAAGCTAATTGAATCAAATGAAAGTTAAAACACATCAAAACAAAGCTTTTGGAATCACATGAAAGTCAAACACATTCAAAAAAGCTTTTTGAATCAAATTAAAGTCTAATGCATTCAACAAAGCTAATTGAATCAAATGAAAGTTAAATGCATTCTACAAAGCTAATTGAATGAAATGAAAGTCAAAGACATTCAAACAAAGCTTTATGAATCAAATAAAAGTCAAATGCATTCAACAAAGCTAATATATCAAATGAATGTCAAACACAATCAAACAAAAACTTTTTGAATCAAATTAAATCAAATGCATTCAACAAAGCTAATTAATCAAAAGAAAGTCTAATTCATTCTACAAAGCTAATTGAATCAATGAAAAGTCAAACACATTCAAACAAAGCTTTTTAAATCAAATGAAAGTCAAATGCATTCAACAAAGCTATTTGAATCAAATGAAAGTCGAACACATTCAAACAAAGCTTTTGAATAAAATTAGAGTGTAATGCATTCAACAAAGCTAATATAATCATATTAAGTCAAAACACATCAAAAAAAGCTAATTGAATCAAGTGAAAGTCAAACACATTCAAACAAAGCTTTTTAAATCAAATGAAAGTCAAATGCATTCAACAAAGCTAATTGAATCAAATGAAAGTCAAATGCATTCTACAAAGCTAATTAAATCAAATAAAAGTCAAACACATTCAAACAAAGCTAATTGAATCCATTGAAAGTCGTACACATTCAAATAAATCTTTTAAAATCAAGTTAAAGTTTAATGCATTCAACAAAGCTAACTGAATTAAATGAAAGTCATATGCATTCTACAAAGCTAATTGAATCAAATTAATGTCAAACACATTCAAACAAAGCTAACAGAATCAAAGGAAGTCAAACACATTCAAATTAGCTTTTTAAATCAAATTAAAGTCTAATGCATTCAACAAAGCTAATTTAATCAAATGAAAGTTAAACACATCCAAACAAAGCTTTTTGAATCACATGAAAGTCAAACACAATCAAACAAAGCTTTTTGAATTAAATTAAAGTCTAATGCATTCAACAAAGCTAATTGAATCAAATGAAAGTTAAATGCATCTACAAAGCTAATGAATGAAATGAAAGTCAAAGACATTCAAACAAAGCTTTATGAATCAATAAAAGTCAAATGCATTCAACAAAGCTAATTATATCAAATGAATGTTGATTAGGGGATTTTTATCCACCAATCACCGTCTGACAAGTGGACCAACCAGGTTCTGCCACGTGTCCTTCACGTAGGCCAATAGGAGCCTGCCACGTGTCAGTCCCAGATTCGTCCACCACGGACCATTGAGACACGCCACGTGTCCCCCCATGCCAAATGGGAAAACCGGCCAACAAGGCCCAATCCTGATTAGAAGCCCAGTCAGCCCAAGGTTAACCTAAACCTAATTGGCACGCTTCCCGAGGTTATAAATACCTCTCTTAATTCTCATTAAGAGGGGGATGAACAAAAAGTAACACAGATTACACATTAAACACTCTCACCTAGAGAGACCAAACTAATTAATTTCCGCATTAATTACTCCTTAATCAGGTACTAACTTGACCGTTGGAGGCGGAGCTCCTACCACAAGGAGTCTTCGTTGTTTTGCAGGTACAGGCGTCCGGTTCCAGTCTCGGTGTTGTAACTCTCCCGCAGGACATCAGAAAACCCCGAAACATTTTGGCGCCGTCTGTGGGGAGAGTACTTCTGAGATGGCATCCACGTTTGTACCGACTTTTGAAGAGAGGCGTCCCCTAGACGACCCTCAAGTCCAGTCGGACCATGACACTGACAATGAACTTGAAGTTGAAGCTCACACAGCTCCAGACGGGACCCTAAGGGCCCGACGTACCCGTCCGACCGAAAGGACGGAACGGGAGCATCTTCAAACTGAAGTGAGCCAGCAGGCGCACCTCCTGTTCGGCAGCAGGCGACTGATGGGTCGGCTCCCATCACCAGGAACGAACTCATGACCTTCATGAGGGACTTCAAGGGAGAGATTCAAGAGTTGCTAAATAAGAAGCCTGCACCGACTAGGGGACAGTCGGCTACGAAACCTTCCACTTCAGGCAAGAGGAAGCCGTTCAAGGACGAGAGGGAACTCCTCATCCTAGATCCAGGAAGTGGGAGCCGCCTGTCCTTGATCTCACAAAATACCATTTTCCTACTCCAGGAAAAAGGAAACCTGTCCGTCACATTCAGGCGGACGGTTCAAAGAAAACATACACAGACGCTCGTCTGCTGTTAGAACAGAAGAAGAATGACCGACTGTCAGAGTCGGCCTCTACTTCTGAATTTCAAGAAAGTCTGCGCAATTCCTCGATGAGGCATACTCAGTCGTATCATGAGAGTCAGTCAGGCGGCACCTCCCGTCAGTCCGGCTTTCATAGCGACCAGGCGGTACCAAACTTACCGTTTGTACCACAACAACAATATTTTATGCCGCCACCTCCATTTGGTGGACAGGCAGTTAAAAATGTCCAACCCTTGGACTGGCAGCTACGGTTGCTTAGACTTGGTGAACAGCCGTCGGCCTTCTCCAAGGAAATCACTGAAGCCGCTCAGCCGGCCAAAGTGAAAAATGTGTTAGTAGGCGCCTATGATGGCACTACTAACCCAGAAGACCATCTAATGGCATTCTCCAACCTAATGTACCTTCAAGGGTTGGATGATCCCACTTGGTGCAAGTGTTTCCAGCGACTCTCAAAGGAATTGCACAGCAATGGTTCGGCAACCTGCCGACTGGTTGTGTAAACAATTTCAGGACGCTTGCTTACTTGTTCACCTCCAACTTCGCCATGAACATTCCTGCGAAGAAGACGACCCTTGATTTGGGGACAATTCAGCAGGGTGAGAAGGAGGGGCTTCGTTCTTACATCAGGCGGTTTAACCTGATGAGAATACAAATTCAAGGGTTACCGGATGAGGTAGCCTATACTGACTTTTTCAGGGGTCTCAAAGACGGGTCGACCTTCAAATTCGATCTTGTTCGAAAGAGGGTGGCGACTCTTCAGGAGGCCTTAATTGAAGCAGAAGCCTACATACAGGCGACAGATCTTTGTAGTACAGCAAAACAGTCGGATGGGAAAAAGTTCGACAAAAGAGAAGGACGACAGATACAGTCGTCCAACAAAGATCTAAAGAAGAGAAAAGAGGTCTGGGCGGCTGATTCCTCTAAACAGCCGGCCCAGAAGAAGAAAAAAGAATTCAAGCCATACTCCCAAAGTATGCGTTTAACAAAGATAGCAAAGCTATCCTGAAAGAAATCAAGGGACGGATCTCTATTGAGAAGCCGGTCCCCATGAAGGGTTCTGCAAGCAGTCGGAACCAGGAAAAATTCTGTGATTATCATGAAGATGTTGGTCATCACACCAACGAATGCATCAGTCTCATGCGGTATCTGGACCGCCTGGCTGAGCAAGGTGATCTTGATTCTTTTGTCAAGAAATCCACAGGGAACACCTCCTCGAAAAAACAGTCGGCCAAAAAGAATCAACAGGCCGACAGCTCTGATACAGATGATGCAGTCGTCTACACTATTGCAGGCGGCTTCGCAGGAGGGGGTCCCACTATTAGGGGAAACAAAGACAATATCAGGCGGCTAGATGTAAATTCCGTTTACCAAGAACGGCCCTCCATAAATTCATTTCCTGAGATTGTCATTACTGAAGAAGATCTAGGAGGAGTCAGGGGCCGCATGACGACCCTATCGTCATTGAGTGTAAGGTGGCCAATCAGAGAGTCGGCCGAATCCTCATAGATACTGGAAGCTCCTCAGATCTTATCAGTAGCAAATGTCTCTCCAAACTGAAGTACAAGCCTGATTGTATACATCCGGCCTCCCACCCTCTAGTAGGGTTTGGAGGGGGAGTCGTCCACCCTGTAGGACGAGTAGATCTACCCATCCGCCTGGGTGAAAAAGGGGAAGGACGACACATGGTAGTCCGATTCCTGGTGGTAGAAGAACTCTCGGCCTACAACATGATTCTGGGACGACCAACCTTAAATAATTCCAAGGCTGTAATAATCCCATCTCTTATGTTGCTCAAGTTTGAGAGGGATAATGGAACAGTCGGCTCCCTAAGGGGAGATCAGAAGATGGCCCGAGAGTGCTATCTCTCGGACGTCAAGCCCACTGTTATGGCCGCTGAGTCCAGTGGGGAAAGATAGACCTTGACAATGTCAAGGAGAGTGCGCCTGTTCAAGAAACAGGCGGCAAGAAAAGAAAGGCATCCCAGATGGGGGCCGAAGAAAAGATAAAAAATAGCAATCATTGGCAGAGAGCGGTCGGATGAATTCCGCCCTCAGCCGGCTGGTGAGCATACGGACCTAATCTTAGATGTCACGCGTCCTGACAGAACAGTCAAAGTTGGGACGACTGCTCTAGGGGTCCTAGGTGACGACTTCCACAATTTGTTGAAAGAATACAAGGACATCTTTGCATTCGAAGTCCATGAAATGCCAGGCATTAGTTCTGAGCTGGCGGTACATAAACTAGCTGTGGATCCAAAAAAGAAGCCTGTAAGGCAGAAGAAACGGAACCATGGCGAAGAAAGAAGTCAGGCGGCAGCCGCCGAAGTTAAAAAATTACTTGATGCAGGATTCATTCGGCAATGTTACTTCCCAGACTGGGTTGCAAATGTTGTGCTTGTTAAAAAGCCGAATGGTACCTGGCGAATGTGTGTAGACTACACAGACTTGAATAAGGCGTGCCCAAAAGACAGTTACCCTCTGCCTAAAATTGACAACCTGGTCGACTCAACAGCCGGCCATGCTTTGATGAGTTTTATGGACGCCTACTCTGGTTTCCATCAAATCCCTTTATGGAAGAAAGATCAGGAGAAGACGGCCTTCGTCACTGATCAAGGGTTATACTGTTACACGGTCATGCCGTTTGGTCTTAAGAATGCCCCGGCCACCTTCCAACGAATGATAAACACTGTGTTCTTTGATCAGATTGGGAGAAATGTCGAGGCATATATTGATGATATGATAGTCAAGTCTAAACTTCAGAAAGATCATCTGTCGGACCTCCGAGAAACTTTCGCCACACTCAGGCGGCACCATGTCATGCTTAATCCCAAGAAATGCGTCTTTGGAGTTGAGTCTGGGAAATTTCTCGGATTTCTTATTACTCAGAGAGGAATAGATGCGAACCCTGAGAAGGTGCAGGCGGTCATCGACATGCAGTCGCCCCGCACCGTCCGAGAGGTTCAGAAGCTAACAGGTTGTCTGGCGGCCTTGGGTAGATTCCTAAGTCGATCAGGCGACAAATGCCTATACTTTTTCCAGGCAATTAAGAAAAAGGCAAGGTTTGAATGGGGGCCGGATGCTGAGGCGGCCTTCCAAAAATTGAAAGTTCACTTGCATTCCTTGCCAAGGCTAGTCAGCCCTTTGCCCAAAGAAGTACTCTACATGTACCTGGCCGTCTCTGATCATGCGGTAAGCGCTGTTCTTCTTGCTGAGAGAGACGGCTGTCAGCTCCCGGTCTACTTTGTCAGCCATGTGCTAAAAAATGCCGAGTTGAGGTATCCCTTAGTGGAGAAGTTTGGTCTTGCACTCTTCATGGCTGTTAAAAAATTAAAGCCTTACTTTTTGGCGCATGCAGTCGTCGTGTATACAGATCAACCGATCAAGCGGCCACTGACCACCATGGAGTCGTCTGGCCGAATGATCAAATGGGCCATAGAAATACAGAGCCTCGAAGTTACCTTCGAGCCTAGAAAAGCAGTGAAGGGGCAAGCCTTTGCTGACTTTATTGTCGAAATGACTCGTCCCCCTGACTCGCAAGTTCCAGACCAAGTCTGGAAGGTATATGTGGATGGAAGCTCCACTTCAACTGGTTGTGGAGCAGGCGTCATATGTCAGTCGCCAGAAGGCGACAGGTACGAGTATGCTTTACGTTTCAGTTTTCAGGCTTCAAACAATGAGGCAGAATATGAAGCTTTACTAGCCGGTATCCGCATGTGCAAGGCGGCAGGGGCAAGAAAATAGACGCCTGTTCTGATTCACAATTGATAGTGAGTCAGTACAATGGCGAATACGAAGCGACCCATCCGGCCATGATCAAGTATTTACAAGTGGTCCGTCAAGCAGTCGGCTCCCTTGAGGATTTCCATCTGGTCCAAGTACCGAGATCAGAAAATAACCAAGCGGATGCGCTTTCAAAATTAGCATCATCCGCCTCCTGTGATACTCCTCGAACCGTTTTTTGGGAGGTAGTGGAAAGGAGAAGCATTGAGGGAGACCCTATTGGAATCCTAGACAGAAGCTCAACCTGGATGGATCCAATTAGGGCATATCTGACAAACGGTACCCTGCCGGATGATCATCAACAGGCGGCAGTACTGAAAAGACGAGCCACCAATTTTGAAATGATAAAGGGAGAACTTCACAAAAGAGGGTACCTTCAACCCTTCTTAAAGTGTGTTACTCCAGAAAAAGGGCGAGAGATATTAGATGACCTTCACTCTGGTTTCTGTGCTTCGCATATAGGCGGAAGGACGCTTGCTCAACGGGCAAGGCGGCAGGGCTACTTCTGGCCTACCTCAGAAGCAGATGCAATGGAGATGGTGAAAAATGTGACAAGTGTCAAAGTTTGGTAAACTAATTCACCGTCCGGCTACTGATCTCACCACCATTCATAGTCCCTTACCGTTTGCTAAATGGGGCATGGATATTCTGGGTCCATATACGCCTGCTACAGGCGGAAGAAGGTATATACTTGTTGCCGTCGACTACTTCACTAAATGGGTAGAGGCGGAGGCTGTTAAGGGAATCAAGACGAAGGATGTAATTTCATTCATTTGGAGAAATGTCATCACTCGGTTCGGGGTTCCCATGTCTATGGTTTTTGATAATGGTCCCCAATTTGAGACGCCTGTTCTCAAAAGCTGGTTGGGTGACCAAGGAATTGCACATTGCTTTGCATCTGTCGGCCGTCCACAAGCAAACGGCCAGGTAGAAGCCTTTAATAAAATCATCTCAGACGGTCTGAAGAAAAAGATTGAACGAGCAGGCGGCCTATGGGCGGATGAACTACCACATGTTCTCTGGGCCATTAGGACGACTGAAAAAGGGGCGACTGGAGAAACTCCATTCCTCCTAACTTATGGGGCGGAAGTTGTTCTTCCAATAGAACACTACGAGCCGACTCTTCGAGTAATGCTATATGACGAAGAGGCAAACTGGGAAGCCATGCGCCTGGCATTAGACTCACTTCCTGAAAAAGGGGCAATGCTGTCTTGCGCCATGAGATCTACCGTCTGAGAATGACTCGATCATACAACAGAAAAGTGCACAGGCGTCCACTCAAAATGGGGGACTTTGTACTTAGAAAAATGGAAGCTGTTGGTAGGGCTAACGAGTCTGGCAAGCTAACTCCCAACTGGGAAGGTCCCTACCGAATATATGAAGAGGTTAGAGACGGTACCTACCGTCTGGAAACACCAGACGGCAAGCCGTTACCTCGAACCTGGAACATAGATAACCTTAAGAAATATTTCTTTTGAAAAATGTAAAGTCAAGGATTACTTGATTAAAGCTTGCATCTTACTATTCGATTCTGTATTAAGAGGGGCATGCCAACTGACCAACAGTCGGCTACTCTCCATGTTTATGTTTATTTATTTAAGAGGGGCATGCCAACTGACAACAGTCGGCTACTCTCTATGTTTAATTTAAGAGGGGCACGCCGCTTGACCGGTTACCCTCACATAACATATAGTTCACCAAGAACTATAAAAAACATGATCAGACCAGGCGTCAAGCCAACTGATCAAAATATAAAATTCAATTCGACCTGTCCCAACATTATAGCAGGCGTCCGACGGCATCCATCCGGATGAAATTCGTCGCAGAGAGCAGCTCCCTTTTGGGTGGAACATTGTTCTATAAACTAATCACACGGCACCTATACGACTGTCCCAAGGACAACCACGTAGCCGTTTTTGAGACAAGGATAACTTTTATTACTAACCAAACTAGTGATAACAGTTGACATCTGAGTCGGATTACCGCCTGTATTACTTGGGATAAATGCAGGGGTTCCTCTTGAGTTAATAGCCAACAAACATTGGCGAATCAAGGGGTCCAGCCGGCCTCCGCCGCCTGGTACCTCTACTACTCAAGCTAGAATGAGGACGACTGAGTAACACCAACGTTAACTCATAGTCACTCTCCCAAAACTTGGCATGGAACCTAAAAAGTTTGAATAGACCACCTGTTTTTTGGCAAACAAGGGCATTCAAACTATTATTCCTACTAGTTTTCCCTTCGAGTTAATAGCCAACAAACATTGGCGAATAAAGGGGAACAACCGGTACCCACCGCTTGATACCTCTACTACTCAATCAATGGGCGACCAGGTAACAGTCATGATTACTTGGTCACCCCCTAAAATTTTTTTAAGTATTTGCAATAGGAAACAGTCGTCTTAGACTGCCTATAGCTCAAAAAACACAAGTAAGAATACCCTTTCTTACTTAGTAAATTTTACAAATGACAGGATCGCCTGCCTAAAGGTAATCCAGTCATAGACTGCCTAAAGTCTAACCTACAAAATACAAGTAAGAAAACTCTTTTTTACTTAGTTAATTTTACAGATAGAGGACCGCCTGCCTAAAGGTGATCCAGTCTTTTAAACGAATTGAGTAACGATTGGATAAATGGCCGACTGATCGCCTAACTTGGAAACAGACAACCAGTCGTCCAGGGGCATAGGCGGCGTAACTAACCATCCGTACCTGTCTACAATCGGCCATGAAAAACAGTCGATATAGTGTACAACTCAATATTCAACACTTAGCCAAATTTCAAGAAAAATAAAATTTCATTAAGGAAGAAAAAAATATTCAGAACCCCGGCCCCCTGGCCGGGTAAATATAATCAAAACGGCACGCAGGCCGTGAAAGAAGACAAAAGCTTATGAAGGGGGCAAATCCTAAACATTAGCAGCGTCCGCCTGGTCAGCATTCTTCTTGATAGACTCGGCCTCAGCTGCATCCTTCTTCGATGCCTTGCCCCCAAGTGGCACAAGCGCCACTACCGGCTGCTCCTCCATCTCCAAGCCCTCCTCGAACGCCTCGTCTTCAGCAGCCGCCAGGATCTCTTGATTATATGTTTCAGAACACTGGCGGTACGTTTTTTCCCACGAGGCAAAGTCGGCACTGGGGAAGAGGCGGCTCCAGGTCATACGCTGGATCTGGGAAGAGTCCTCCATCATCTCTCGGACGAGCTCTCTCTTCTCTTGCTCAGCCTTCTCCGAGAGCTCTTTAGTGAGACTCTCCTCCTGGGTCACCAGGCGTTCCTTCACACTAGCCAAGGATTTCTCCATGACTTCGTATGAGAGCATTTTTAGGCGGAGAGGTTTAAGCTCGGCCCTGAGGTCGGAGACGGTCGCCTCCAGCTCACTGTTCTTCTTCTGGGCCGCCTCTAACTGGGCCTGGATAGCGGCGGCAGCCTGCGCCTGATAATAAAGAATATCAATGGTCAGAACTTCATTTTGGGCAATTTGAAACATTGCCTTATCACAGTTAGAGGCGGCCATAGCTTTCGCAGCCTTTACCTCTTTGTTTTTCCGATCAAGCGGCTTACGAAGGCCGTTCACTCGGAGCAGGGCCTAAGTAAAAAGAAAACATGCGTCAGTTTCCAATCAAAAAGGTAACAGGCGTCCTGGAATTCAACTACTCAAAAATGCTAAGTATACCTCAGCAAGGACCCCTGCAATCCCATCAAGGTCAAGGGTGCCGACACCCCTGACCGCCTCCCTTTCAGATGGAGGCACTGCTTTTATCATGGACTTGGCTACCTCTACCAAGTCAGGCTCCTGAGGGCCGGCTGCATCAAGCGTAAAAAAGCAAGTTAGACCTAGTCAAG
Source organism: Chenopodium berlandieri (assembly GCA_034703905.1). Classification (NCBI taxonomy): domain Eukaryota; kingdom Viridiplantae; phylum Streptophyta; class Magnoliopsida; order Caryophyllales; family Amaranthaceae; genus Chenopodium; species Chenopodium berlandieri. The sequence continues at coordinate 34,326,725 of CM068291.1, read as the reverse complement.
AAGGAAGCAAGTGTAAAAGTTTTTACAAGTAATTGTTCATACTTCTAGGCGGCCCCGCCGGAGCTTTAGAAGAAGTGGCCGGCTGCTTCTCAGCCGCCACCGTTTTCCTGGAAGAGCCAGGAGAGCTTGCAACCGTCGTCCTCCGGGCCTTGGGGTCCGGCTGTTGCGAGGAAGAAGCTCTTGGATTACCCGACTAAAAAAAAAAAGAGGAAGAGTTAGCATATGTATAAGACTACTTCAAAAAGAAGAAGTTTCAAAGCTCACCGGGTGCCCCCTTGTTGGGGGAGTCGGTACCAGACTGCTGCATCAGAGAGGCCCGCAGCATGGCCGCCGCAGTCTTGGAGGCAGTTATTTTGCTCATGGCGTCAGCTGCAAAAAAGAACAAACAGTAAAGTCAGTAAAAATCCCAAGCAAACAAGGCGTGAAAAAAGAGTATTTGTCAGGCCGGCTACCTCTAGAGCACCGACTGCCGAGGCCACAGGCGGCCAAAAAGTACTCATCATAGAGCCACTTGAAGACCGGAATGCAGTTTAGGGGCACTTGCTCTCGTACCCCTGAAGTAGAGTTCACCCTAATCTCTACTTTGAAGAGTCCTTTGTCTAGGATCTCTTTCTTAGCCTTTGGGGGGACAGGCGGCAAGCTACGGCCGCCTGCAAGAAAAGGCGGATCCCTGTTCCACCTGTTAAATCTTTTGTTCAGCTCCTTGTCTAAACCCTCGATGATGAGGAAGGTGTTCCGCCAATCCTTCCATTTGTTTGCCTTACCCTCGTCATGAGGTAGCCCTTATGGCTTGTTAATTGATACCATCCGGTACCACCTGACTTAGGGGTCCGGCTGAGATAGTTCATGTGGGCGAAAGCCTCAAAGCTTGGCTCCACCCCGTACATTTCGCACCCGGCCACATAGCCGAGTACGTTTACCCAAGAATTGGGGGCTAACTGCCATAACCCCAGATCATACCCATCTAAAATCCGCAGAACAGCCGGATGTAGTGGGAAGCGCAGTCCAGCTTTGATGGCCGCCGCATAGCAGCCGAAGCAGCCATCATCATAGCTGGTACCAGCCGGCCAGACGACTGTGTCTTCTGGATCCGGCACGAACAATAAATATCCGGGGCCCATTTTGTAGTTAGCTATAAAGCTCTCCACTTTGTCTTTCATGGCCGTGATCCGGCCCCGGGGTACCGTGCAGTAGTAAGGGGTGTTCTCCTCTCGATAAGAAGCGGACGGCTCCGCCCAATTATCCCCCTTCTCAACTGCATGAGAACTCCTCGCCTCTTGTAGGCGGCTGTTTCTTTCTTCAGAGCCTGGAGAAGATTGGCCAGAAGAGCTAGACTCAGACTCGTCCTCAGACGAGTCAGAAGAGGACGACTCCTTCCCTCTCCCAGAGGGGCCCGCCTCCTCCCCCTTAGAAGGAGTAGGAGAATAGTTTGACATATCTACTGTGAAATGGGAAGGGACCACCTTGACCCCTCCCTCAGAACTGTCGGCTTGGCAGCCGCCTTGTCTCACTTCTACATCTGGCGCCTGGTCAGATGTTTCACTTATTGGCACCCTTTGAGAGGAGCCGTCCGAGTTTGAGATCCTAGCTGTCTTTTTTGTTCTGGCCATCATGTTCTGCATAGACACAGATACAGTCGGACTTTGTATAAAGGGCAAAGATGGGTCCAGAAAAGGGCAGGCGGCACTCCTAGTCCTAGATTCAGCCGTCCCCGGTGACCGGCTGATCACTAACTTAGGCCGTGTCGTTTGCTTCCATGGGGCCATTTCAAAAGAAAATAAAAATAAAGGAAAAAGTTAAGAGTAAGAGAACCGACCGTTACCTGAACGAGTGACGATTGATGAGTTCTGAAGTCCACTGCAAATGGTTTGTCAGAGCAAGCGGTAGGCAACAAAAGTCCAAAATGTCAGAGCAAGTTCAGGGGTCCGAATGTTCTCTCGCAAAGGTTCTCAAATGCGAAAATGACCGAAGTCAGCATTTCCTTATATAGGCAAAGTGAGAAGGCGAAGGGTCACTTCCAAATTCAAAATTTGGGCAGGAAATATCTCTCGGCCAATTGCAGGGCGACACCTGCCGTAGGCCGTCGCCTGTCACCATGCGATACCTGTCACAGGTGACACGTGACCAGTCACGTGCCGCCTGTGAGGGGCAAATGATTAGGGGATTTTTATCCACCAATCACCGTCTGACAAGTGGACCAACCAGGTTCTTCCACGTGTCCTTCACGTAGGCCAATAGGAGCCTGCCACGTGTCAGTCTCAGATTCGTCCACCACGGACCAATTGAGACACGCCACGTGTCCCCCCATGCCAAATGGGAAAACCGGCCAACAAGGCCCAATCCTGATTAGAAGCCCAGTCAGTCCAAGGTTAACCTAAACCTAATTGGCACGCTTCCCGAGGTTATAAATACCTCTCTTAATTCTCATTAAGAGGGGGATGAACAAAAAAGTAACACAGATTACACATTAAACACTCTCACCTAGAGAGACCAAACTACTTAATTTCCGCATTAATTACTCCTTAATCAGGTACTAACTTGACCGTTGGAGGCGGAGCTCCTACCACAAGGAGTCTTCGTTGTTTTGCAGGTACAGGCGTCCGGTTCCAGTCTCGGTGTTGTAACTCTCCCGCAGGACATCAGAAAACCCCGAAACAAATGTCAAACACAATCAAACAAAACTTTTTGAATCAAATTAAAGTCAAATGCATTCAACAAAGCTAATTTAATCAAAAGAAAGTCTAATTCATTCTACAAAGCTAATTGAATCAAATGAAAGTCAAACACATTCAAACAAAGCTTTTTAAATAAAATGAAAGTCAAATGCATTCAACAAAGCTATTTGAATCAAATGAAAGTCAAATGCATTCTACAAAGCTAATTCAATCAAATGAAGGTCAAACACATTTTCAAACAAAGCTAATTGAATCCAATGAAAGTCAAACACATTCAAATAAAGCTTTTCATATCAAATTAAAATCTAATGCATTAAACAAATCTAATTGAATCAAATGAAAGTAAACCACATTCAAATAAAACTAATTGAATCCAATGAAAGTCAAACACATACAAATAAACCTTTTTAAATCAAATTAAAGTCTAATGCATTCAACAAAGCTAATTGAATCAAATGAAAGTCAAACACATTCAAACAAAGCTTTTTAAATCAAATGAAAGCCAAATGCATTCAACAAAGCTAATTGAATAAAATGAAAGTCAAATGCATTCTACAAAGCTAATTAAATCAAATAAAAGTCAAACACATTCAAACAAAGCTAATTGAATCCATTGAAAGTCGTACACATTCAAATAAATCTTTTAAAATCAAGTTAAAGTTTAATGCATTCAACAAAGCTAACTGAATTAAATGAAAGTCATATGCATTCTACAAAGCTAATTGAATCAAAATAATGTCAAACACATTCAAACAAAGCTAACATAATCAAAGGAAAGTCAAACACATTCAAATAAAGCTTTTTAAATCAAATTAAAGTCTAATGCATTCAACAAAGCTAATTTAATCAAATGAAAGTTAAACACATCCAAACAAAGCTTTTTGAATCACATGAAAGTCAAACACATTCAAACAAAGCTTTTTGAATCAAATTAAAGTCTAATGCATTCAACAAAGCTAATTGAATCAAATGAAAGTTAAATGCATTCTACAAAGCTAATTGAATGAAATGAAAGTTAAACACATTCAAACAAAAATTTTTTAATTAAATGAAAGAGAAATGCATCCAACAAAGCTAATGTAATCAAATGAAAGTGAAACACATTCAAACAAAGCTCATTGAATCAAATGAAAGTTAAACCCATTCATACAAAGCTTTATGAATCAAATTAGTGTCTAATACATTCAACAAAGCTAATTTAATCAAATGAAAGTCAAACACATTCAAACAAAGCTAATTGAATCAAATGAAAGTCAAAGACATTCAAACAAAGCTTTTTGAATCAAATTCAAGTCAAATGCATTCAACAAAGCTAATTGAATCAAATGAAAGTCAAATGCATTCTACAAAGCTAATTCAATCAAATGAAAGTCAAACACATTTTCAAACAAAGCTAATTGAATCCAATGAAAGTCAAACACATTCAAATAAAGCTTTTCATATCAAATTAAAGTCTAATGCATTAAACAAATCTAATTGAATCAAATTAAAGTAAACCACATTCAAATAAAACTAATTGAATCCAATGAAAGTCAAACACATACAAATAAAGCTTTTTAAATCAAATTAAAGTCTAATGCATTCAACAAAGCTAATTGAATCAAATGAAAGTCAAACACATTCAAACAAAGCTTTTTGAATCAAATGAATGTCAAATGCATTCAACAAAGCTAATTGAATCAAACGAAAAACAAATGCTTTCTACAAAGCTAATTGAATCAAATGAAAGTCAAACACATTCAAACAAAGCTAATCGAATCAAATGAAAGTCAAACACATTCAACTAAGCCTTATGAATCAAATGAAAGTCAATCACATTGAAACAAAGCTAATCGAATCAAATGAAGGTCAAACACATTCAACTAAGCCTTATGAATCAAATGAAAGTCAAACACATTAAAAAAAAGCTAATCGAATCAAATGAAAGTCAAACACATTCAATCAAGCTTTATGAATCAAATGAAAGCCAAATGCATTCAACAATGCTAATTGAATTAGATGAAAGACAAATGGATTCTACAAAGCTAAGTAAATCAAATGAAAGTAAAACACATTCAAATAAAGCTTTTTGAATCAAATTAAAGTCTTATGCATTCAACAAAGCTAATAGAATCAAATGAAAGTCAAATGCATTCTACAAAGCTAATTGAATTAAATAAAAGTCAAACACATTCAAACAAGACTAATTTAATCAACTGAAAGTCAAACACATTCAAACAAAGCTTTTTGAATCAAAATGAAGTCTAATGAATTCAACAAAGCTAATTAAATCAAATGAAAGTCAAACAAATTCAAACAAAGCTTTATGAATCAAATAAAAGTCAAATGCATTCAACAAAGCTAATTATATCAAATGAATGTCAAACACAATCAAACAAAACTTTTTGAATCAAATTAAAGTCAAATGCATTCAACAAAGCTAATTTAATCAAAAGAAAGTCTAATTCATTCTACAAAGCTAATTGAATCAAATGAAAGTCAAACACATTCAAACAAAGCTTTTTAAATCAAATGAAAGTCAAATGCATTCAACAAAGCTATTTGAATCAAATGAAAGTCGAACACATTCAAACAAAGGTTTTTGAATCAAATTAGAGTGTAATGCATTCAACAAAGCTAATATAATCATATTTAAGTCAAACACATTCAAACAAAGCTAATTGAATCAAATGAAAATCAAACACATTCAAACAAAGCTTTTTAAATCAAATGAAAGTCAAATGCATTCAACAAAGCTAATTGAATCAAATGAAAGTCAAATGCATTCTACAAAGCTAATTGAATTAAATAAAAGTCAAACACATTCAAACAAAGCTAATTGAATCCATTGAAAGTCGTACACATTCAAATAAATCTTTTAAAATCAAGTTAAAGTTTAATGCATTCAACAAAGCTAACTGAATTAAATGAAAGTCAAACACATACAAATAAAGCTAATTGGATCAAATGAAAGCCAAACACATTCAAACAAAGCTTTTTGAATCAAATGAAAGTTAAATGCATTCAACAAAGCAAATTGAATCAAATGAAAGTCAAATGCATTCTACAATGCTAATTGAATCAGATGAAAGACAAATGGATTCTACAAAGCTAAGTAAATCAAATGAAAGTAAAACACATTCAAATAAAGCTTTTTCAATCAAATTAAAGTCTTATGCATTCAACAAAGCTAATAGAATCAAATGAAAGTCAAATGCATTCTACAAAGCTAATTGAATTAAATAAAAGTCAAACACATTCAAACAAGACTAATTTAATCAACTGAAAGTCAAACACATTCAAACAAAGCTAATTTAATGCATTCAACAAAGCTAATTAAATCAAATGAAAATCAAACAAATTCAAACAAAGCTTTATGAATCAAATAAAAGTCAAATGCATTCAACAAAGCTAATTATATCAAATGAATGTCAAACACAATCAAACAAAACTTTTTGAATCAAATTAAAGTCTAATGCATTTAACAAAGCTAATTTAATCTAAACAAAGTCGAATTCATTCTACAAAGCTAATTGAATCAAATGAAAGTCATACACATTCTACAAAAATAATTAATAAAATGAAAGTCAAACACATTCAAACAAAGCTAATTGAATAACACATTCAAACAAAGCTTTTTGAATCAAATGAAAGTCAAACACATTCAAACAAAGCTAATTATATTAAATGAAAGTCAAACACAATCAAACAAAGCTTTTTGAATCAAATTAAAGTCTAATGCTTTCAATAAAGCTAATTTAATCAAATGAAAGTCAAATTCATTCTACAAAGCTAAATGAATAAAAAAAAGTCAAACACATTCTACAAAGCTAATTAAATCAAATGAAAGTCAAACACATTCAAACAAAGCTAATTGAATCAAATGAAAGTGAAACACATTTAAACAAAGCTAATTGAATCAATGGAAAGTCTAATACATTCAAACAAAGCTAATTGAATCAAATAAAAGTCAAACAAATTCAAACAAAGCTTTTTGAATCAAATTAAAGTCAAATGCATTCAACAAAGCTTTTTGAATAAAATGAATGTCAAATGCATTCTACAAAGCTAATTGAATCAATTGAAAGTCAAACACATTCAAACAAAGCTAATTGAATCAAATAAAAGTCAAACACATTCAAACAAAGCTTTTTTATGAATGTCAAATGCATTCAACAATGCTAAATGAATTAAATGAAAGTCAAATGCATTCTACGAAGCTAATTGAATCAACTGAAAGTTAAACACATTCAAACAAAGCTAATTGAATCCAATGAAGCCAAACACATTCAAATAAATCTGTTTGAATCAAGTTAAAGTCTAATGCATTCAACATAGCTAATTGAATCAAATGAAAGTCAAACACCTTCAAACAAAGCTAATTGAATAAAATTAAAGACAAACACATTGAAACAAAGCTTTTTGAATAAAATTAAATTCTAATGCATTCAACAAAGCTAATTGAATCAAATGAAAGTCAAATCCATTCTACAAAGCTAATTGAATCAAATGAAAGTCAAACACATTCAAACAAAGCTTTTTAAATCAAATAAAAGTCAAATGCATTCAACAAAGCTATTTGAATCAAATGAAAGTCAAACACATTGAAACAAAGCTATTGAATCAAATGAAAGTCAAACACATTCAAACAAAGCTAATTTAATTAAATGAAAGTTTAATGCATTCTACGAAGCTAATTGAAACAAATGAAAGTTAAACACCTACAAACAAAGCTAATTGTATCAAATTAAAGACAAACACATTGAAACAAAGCTTTTTGAATAAAATTAAAGTCTAATGCATTCAACAAAGCTAATTGAATCAAATGAAAGTCAAATGCATTCTACAAAGCTAATTGAATTAAATGAAAGTCAAACACATTCAAACAAAGATTTTTAAATCAAATGAAAGTCAAATGCATTCAACAAAGCTATTTGAATCAAATGAAAGTCAAACACATACAAACAAAGCTTTTTGAATCAAACTAGAGTCTAATTCATTCAACAACGCTAATTTAATCAAATGAAAGTCAAACACATTTAAACAAAGCTAATTGAATCAAATGAAAGTCAAACACATTCAAACAAAGTTAATTGAATCAAATGAAAGTTAAATAGATTCAAACAAAGCTTTTTGAATCAAATTAAAGTCAAACACTTTCAAATAAAGCTTTTTGAATCAAATTAAAACCTAATGAGTTCAACAAAGCTAATTAAATCAAATTAAAGTCTAAAGCATTCAACAAAGCTAATTGAAACAAATGAAAGTCAAACACGTTCAAACAAAGCTAATTGAATTAAATGAATGTCAAAGCTAATTGAATCAAATAAAAGTCAAACACATTCAAACAAAGCTTTTTGATTCAAATTTAAGTCAAACACATTCAAACAAAGTTAATTAAATCAAATGAAAGTCAAACACATTCAAACAAAGCTTTTTTTATGAATGTCAAATGCATTTAACAAAGCTAAATGAATTAAATGAAAGTCAAATGCATTCTACGAAGCTAATTGAATCAACTGAAAGTTAAACACATTCAAACAAAGCTAATTTAATCCAATGAAAGCCAAACACATTCAAATAAATCTTTTTGAATCAAGTTAAAGTCTAATGCATTCAACATAGCTAATTGAATCACATGAAAGTCAAACACCTTCAAACAAAGCTAATTGAATAAAATTAAAGACAAACACATTGAAACAAAGCTTTTTGAATAAAATTAAATTCTAATGCATTCAACAAAGCTAATTGAATCAAATGAAAGTCAAACACATTCAAACAAAGCTAATTGAATCAAATGAAAGTTAAATAGATTCAAACAAAGCTTTTTGAATCAAATTAAAGTCAAACAAAGCTTTTTGAATCAAATTAAAACCTAATGAATTCAACAAAGCTAATTAAATCAAATTAAAGTCTAATGCATTCAACAAAGCTAATTGAAACAAATGAAAGTCAAACACATTCAAACGAAGCAAATTGAATTAAATGAATGTCAAAGCAAATTGAATAAAATAAAAGTCAATCACACTCAAACAAAGCTTTTTGAATCAAAATAAAGTATAATGCATTCAATAAAGCTAATTGAATCAAATGAAAGTCAAATACATTATACAAAGCAATTGAATTAAAAGAAAGTCAAACACATTCAAACAAAGCTAATTGAATCAAATGAAAGTCAAATACATTCAAACAAAGCTTTTGGAATCAAATTATAGTCAAATGCATTCAACAAAGCTAATTAAATCTATTGAAAGTCAAACACATTCAAAAAAGCTAATTGAATCAAATGAAAGTAAAATAGATTCAAACAAAACTTTTTGAATCAAATTAAAGTCAAACACATTCAAATAAAGCTTTTTGAATCAAATTAAAACCTAATGAATTCAACAAAGCTAATTAAATCAAATTAAAGTCTAATGTATTCAACAAAGCTAATTGAAACAAATGAAAGTCAAACACATTCAAACAGAGCTAATTGAATTAAATGAATGTCAAAGCTAATTGAATCAAATGAAAGTCAAACACAATCAAACAAAGCTTTTTGATTCAAATTTAAGTCAAACACATTCAAACAAAGCTAATTAAATCAAATGAAAGTCAAACACATTCAAACAAAGCTTTTTTATGAATGTCAAATGCATTCAACAAAGCTAATTGAATTAAATGAAAGTCAAATGCATTCTACGAAGCTAATTGAATCAACTGAAAGTTAAACACAGTCAAACAAAGTTAATTTAATCCAATGAAAGCCAAAAATATTCAACTAAATCTTTTTGAATCAAGTTAAAGTCTAATGCATTCAACAAAGCTAATTGAATCACATGAAAGTCAAACACCTTCAAACAAAGCTAATTGAATAAAATTAAAGAAAACACATTGAAACAAAGCTTTTTGAATAAAATTAAATTCTAATGCATTCAACAAAGCTAATTGAATCAAATGAAAGTCAAATGCATTCTACAAAGCTAATTGAATTAAATGAAAGTCAAACACATTCAAACAAAGCTTTTTAAATCAAATGAAAGTCAAATGCATTCAACAAAGCTATTTGAATCAAATGAAAGTCGAACACATTTAAACAATGCTTTTTGAATCAAATTAGAATGTAATGCATTCAAAAGCTAATATAATCATATTTAAGTCAAACACATTCAAACAAAGCTAATTGAATCAAATAAAAGTCAAACACATTGAAACAAAGCTTTTTAAATCAAATGAAAGTCAAATGCATTCAACAAAGCTAATTGAATCAAATGAAAGTCAAATGCATTCTACAAAGCTAATTGAATCAAATAAAAGTCAAACACATTCAAACAAAGCTAATTGAATCCATTGAAAGTCGTACACATTCAAATAAATCTTTTAAAATCAAGTTAAACTTTAATGCATTCAACAAAGCTAATTGAATTAAATGAAAGTCAAACACATGCAAACAAAGCTAATTGGATCAAATGAAATTCAAACACATTCAAACAAAGCTTTTGAATCAAATATAAGTCAAACACATTAAACCAATGCTAATTATATCAAATGAATGTCTAACACATTCAAACAAAGCTTTTTGAATAAATTGAATGCAAATGCATTGAACAAAGCTAAATGAATCAAATGAAAGTCAAATGTATTCTACAAAGCTAATTGAATCAAATGAAAGTTAAACACCTTCAAACAACGCAAATTTAATCCAATGAAAGCCAAACACATTCAAATAAATCATTTTGAATCAAGTTAAAGTTTAATGCATTCAACAAAGCTAATTGAATCAAAAAAAAGTCAAACATATTCAAACAAAGCTAATCGAATCAAATGAAAGTCAAACACATTCAACTAAGCCTTTTGAATCAAATGAAAGTCAAACACATTCAAACAAAGCTAATCGAATCAAATGAAGGTCAAACACATTCAACTAAGCCTTATGAATCAATTGAAAGTCGAACACATTAAAAAAAGTTAATCGAATCAAATGAAAGTCAAACACATTCAACCAAGCTTTATGAATCAAATGAAAGCCAAATGCATTCAACAATGCTAATTGAATCAGATGAAAGACAAATGGATTCTACAAAGCTAAGTAAATAATGAAAGTAAAACACATTCAAATAAAGCTTTTTCAATCAAATTAAAGTCTTATGCATTCAACAAAACTAATAGAATCAAATGAAAGTCAAATGCATTCTACAAAGCTAATTGAATTAAATAAAAGTCAAACACATTTAAACAAGACTAATTTAATCAACTGAAAGTCAAACACATTCAAACAAAGCTAATTTAATGCATTCAACAAAGCTTATTAAATCAAATGAAAGTCAAACAAATTCAAACAAAGCTTAATGAATCAAATAAAAGTCAAATGCATTCAACAAAGCTAATTATATCAAATGAATGTCAAACAAAATCAAACAAAACTTTTTGAATCAAATTAAAGTCTAATGCATTCAACAAAGCTAATTTAATCAAAAGAATGTCTAATTCATTCTACAAAGCTAATTGAATCAAATGAAAGTCAAACACATTCTACAAAGCTAATTAATCAAATGAAAGTCAAACACATTCAAACAAAGCTAATTGAATGAAACACATTCAAACAAAGCTTTTTGAATCAAAGGAAAGTCAAACACATTCAAACAAAGCTAGTTATATTAAATGAAAGTTAAACACAATCAAACAAAGCTTTTCGAATCAAATTAAAGTCTAATGCTTTCAATAAAGCTAATTTAATCAAAAGAAAGTCAAATTCATTCTACAAAGTTAATTGAATCAAATAAAATTCATACACATTCTACAAAGCTAATTAAATCAAATGAAAGTCAAACACATTCAAACAAAGCTAATTGAATAAAATGAAAGTTGATTAGGGGATTTTTATCCACCAATCACCGTCTGACAAGTGGACCAACCAGGTTCTGCCACGTGTCCTTCACGTAGGCCAATAGGAGCCTGCCACGTGTCAATCCCAGATTCGTCCACCACGGACCAATAGAGACACGCCACGTGTCCACCCATGCCTAATGGGAAAACCGGCCAATAAGGCCCAATCCTGATTAGAGGCCCAGTCAGCCCAAGGTTAACATAAACCTAATTGGCACGCTTCTCGAGGTTATAAATACCTCACTTAATTCTCATTAAAGGGGATTAATAAAATGAGTCAGATCAGGAGATTAACCAAAAAGTAACACAGATTACACATTAAACACTCTCACCTAGAGAGACCAAACTACTTAATTTCCGCATTAATTACTCCTCATACAAGTACTAACTTGACCGTTGGAGGCGGAGCTCCTACCACAAGGAGTCTTCGTTGTTTTGCAGGTACAGGCGTCCGGTTCCAGTCTCGGTGTTGTAACTCTCCCGCAGGACATCAGAAAACCCCGAAACATTTTGGCGCCGTATGTGGGGAGAGTACTTCTGAGATGGCATCCACGTTTGTACCGACTTTTGAAGAGAGGCGTCCCCTAGACGACCCTCAAGTCCAGTCGGACCATGACACTGACAATGAACTTGAAGTTGAAGCTCACACAGCTCTAGACGGGACCCTAAGGGCCCGACGTACCCGTCCGACTGAAAGGACGGAACGGGAGATCTTCAACTTGGAAGTGAGCCAACAGGCGCACCTCCTATTCGGCAGCAGGCGACTGATGGGTCGGCTCCCGTCACCAGGAACGAACTCATGACCTTCATGAGGGACTTCGAGGGAGAGATTCAGGAGTTGCTAAATAAGAAGCCTGCACCGACTAGGGGACAGTCGGCTACGAAACCTTCCACTTCAGGCAAGAGGAAGCCGGTTCAAGGACGAGAGGGAACTCCTCATCCTAGATCCAGGAAGTATGAGCCGCCTGTCCTTGATCTCACAAAATACCATTTTCCTACTCCAGGAAAAAGGAAACCTGTTCGTCACATTCAGGCGGACGGTTCAAAGAAAACATACACAGACGCTCGTCTGTTGTTAGAACAGAAGAAGAATGACCGACTGTCAGAGTCGGCCTCTACTTCTGAATTTCAAGAAAGTCTGCGCAATTCCTCGATGAGGCAGACTCAGTCGTATCATGAGAACCAGTCAGGCGGTACCTCCCGTCAGTCCGGCTTTCATAGCGACCAGGCGGTACCAAACTTACCGTTTGTACCCCAACAACAATATTTTATGCCGCCACCTCCATTTGGTGGACAGGCAGTTAAAAATGTCCAACCCTTGGACTGGCAGCTACGGTTGCTTAGACTTGGTGAACAGCCGTCGGCCTTCTCCAAGGAAATCACTGAAGCTGCTCAGCCGGCCAAAGTGAAAAATGTGTTAGTAGGCGCCTATGATGGCACTACTAACCCAGAAGACCATCTAATGGCATTCTCCAACCTAATGTACCTTCAAGGGTTGGATGATCCCACTTGGTGCAAGTGTTTTCCAGCGACTCTTAAAGGAATTGCACAGCAATGGTTCGGCAACCTGCCGACTGGTTGTGTAAACAATTTCAGGACGCTTGCTTACTTGTTCACCTCCAACTTCGCCATGAACATTCCTGCGAAGAAGACGACCCTTGATTTAGGGACAATTCAGCAGGGTGAGAAGGAGGGGCTTCGTTCTTACATCAGGCGGTTTAACCTGATGAGAATACAAATTCAAGGGTTACCGGATGAGGTAGCCTATACTGACTTTTTCAGGGGTCTCAAAGACGGGTCAACCTTTAAATTCGATCTTGTTCGAAAAAGGGTGGCGACTCTTCAGGAGGCCTTAATTGAAGCAGATGCCTACATACAGGCGACAGATCTTTGTAGTACAGCAAAACAGTCGGATGGGAAAAAGTTCGACAAAAGAGAAGGACGACAGATACAGTCGTCCAACAAAGATCTGAAGAAGAGAAAAGAGGTCTGGGCGGCTGATTCCTCTAAACAGCCGGCCCAGAAGAAGAAAAAAGAATTCAAGCCATACTCCCCAAAGTATGCGTTTAGTAAAGATAGCAAAGCTATCCTGAAAGAAATCAAGGGACGGATCTCTATTGAGAAGCCGGTCCCCATGAAGGGTTCTGCAAGCAATCGGAACCAGGATAAATTCTGTGATTATCATGAGGATGTTGGTCATCACACCAACGAATGCATCAGTCTCATGCGGTATCTGGACCGCCTGGCTGAGCAAGGTGATCTTGATTCTTTTGTCAAGAAATCCACAGGGAACACCTCCTCGAAAAAACAGTCGGCCAAAAAGAATAAACAGGCCGAAAGCTCTGATACAGATGATGCAGTCGTCTACACTATTGCAGGCGGCTTCGCAGGAGGGGGTCCCACTATTAGGGGAAACAAAGACAATATCAGGCGGCTAGATGTAAATTCCGTTTACCAAGAACGGCCCTCCATAAATTCATTTCCTGAGATTGTCATTACTGAAGAAGATCTAGGAGGAGTCAGGGGGCCGCATGACGACCCTATTGTCATTGAGTGTAAGGTGGCCAATCAGAGAGTCGGCCGAATCCTCATAGATACTGGAAGTTCCTCAGATCTTATCAGTAGCAAATGTCTCTCCAAACTGAAGTACAAGCCTGATTGTATGCATCCGGCCTCCCACCCTCTAGTAGGGTTTGGAGGGGGAGTCGTCCCCTGTAGGACGAGTAGATCTACCCATCCGCCTGGGTGAAAAAGGGGAAGGACGACACATGGTCGTCCGATTCCTGGTGGTAGAAGAACTCTCGGCCTACAACATGATTCTGGGACGACCGACCTTAAATAATTCCAAGGCTGTAATAATCCCATCTCTTATGTTGCTCAAGTTTGAGAGGGATAATGGAACAGTCGGCTCCCTAAGGGGAAATCAGAAGATGGCCCGAGAGTGCTATCTCTCGGACGTCAAGCCCACTGTTATGGCTGCTGAGTCCAGTGGGGGAAAGATAGACCTTGACAATGTCAAGGAGAGTGCGCCTGTTCAAGAAACAGGCGGCAGGAAAAGAAAGGCATCCCAGATGGGGGCCGAAAGAAAAGATAAAAAATAGCAATCATTGGCAGAGGAGCGGTCGGATGAATTCCGCCCTCAGCCGGCTGGTGAGCATACGGACCTAATCTTAGATATCACGCGTCCTGACAGAACAGTCAAAGTTGGGACCTGCTCTAGGGGTCCTAGGTGACGACTTCCACAATTTGTTGAAAGAATACAAGGACATCTTTGCATTCGAAGTCCATGAAATGCCAGGCATTAGTTCTGAGCTGGCGGTACATAAACTAGCTGTGGATCCAAAAAAGAAGCCTGTAAGGCAGAAGAAACGGAACCATGGCAAAGAAAGAAGTCAGGCGGCAGCCGCCGAAGTTAAAAAATTACTTGATGCAGGATTCATTCGGCAATGTTACTTCCCAGACTGGGTTGCAAATGTTGTGCTTGTTAAAAAGCCGAATGGTACCTGGCGAATGTGTGTAGACTACACAGACTTGAATAAGGCGTGCCCAAAAGACAGTTACCCTCTGCCTAAAATTGACAACCTGGTCGACTCAACAGCCGGCCATGCTTTGATGAGTTTTATGGACGCCTACTCTGGTTTCCATCAGATCCCTTTATGGAAGAAAGATCAGGAGAAGACGGCCTCCGTCACTGATCAAGGGTTATACTGTCACACGGTCATGCCGTTTGGTCTTAAGAATGCCCCGGCCACCTTCCAACGAATGATAAACACTGTGTTCTTTGATCAGATTGGGAGAAATGTCGAGGCATATATTGATGATATGATAGTCAAGTCTAAACTTCAGAAAAATCATCTGTCGGACCTCCGAGAAACTTTCGCCACACTCAGGCGGCACCATGTCATGCTTAATCCCAAGAAATGCGTCTTTGGAGTTGAGTCTGGGAAATTTCTCGGATTTCTTATTACTCAGAGAGGAATAGATGCGAACCCTGAGAAGGTGCAGGCGGTCGTCGACATGCAGTCGCCCCGCACCGTCCGAGAGGTTCAGAAGCTAACAGGTTGTCTGGCGGCCTTGGGTAGATTCCTAAGTCGATCAGGCGACAAATGCCTATACTTTTTCCAGGCAATTAAGAAAAAGGCAAGGTTTGAATGGGGGCCGGATGCTGAGGCGGCCTTCCAAAAATTGAAAGTTCATTTGCATTCCTTGCCAAGGCTAATCAGCCCTTTGCCCAAAGAAGTACTCTACATGTACCTGGCCGTCTCTGATCATGCGGTAAGCGCTGTTCTTCTTGCTGAGAGAGACGGCTGTCAGCTCCCGGTCTACTTTGTCAGCCATGTGCTAAAAAATGCCGAGTTGAGGTATCCCTTAGTGGAGAAGTTTGGTCTTGCACTCTTCATGGCTGTTAAAAAATTAAAGCCTTACTTTTTGGCGCATGCAGTCGTCGTGTATACAGATCAACCGATCAAGCGGCCACTGACCACCATGGAGTCGTCTGGCCGAATGATCAAATGGGCCATAGAAATACAGAGCCTCGAAGTTACCTTCGAGCCTAGAAAAGCAGTGAAGGGGCAAGCCTTTGCTGACTTTATTGTCGAAATGACTCGTCCCCCTGATTCGCAAGTCCCAGACCAAGTCTGGAAGGTATATGTGGACGGAAGCTCCACTTCAACTGGTTGTGGAGCAGGCGTCATATGTCAGTCGCCAGAAGGGACAGGTACGAGTATGCTTTACGTTTCAGTTTTCAGGCTTCAAACAATGAGGCAGAATATGAAGCTTTACTAGCCGGTATCCGCATGTGCAAGGCGGCAGGGGCAAGAAAAATAGACGCCTGTTCTGATTCACAATTGATAGTGAGTCAGTATAATGGCGAATACGAAGCGACCCATCCGGCCATGATCAAGTATTTACAAGCGGTCCGTCAAGCAGTCGGTCCCCTTGAGGATTTCCATCTGGTCCAAGTACCGAGATCAGAAAATAACCAAGCGGATGCGCTTTCAAAATTAGCATCATCCGCCTCCTGTGATACTCCTCGAACCGTTTTTTGGGAGGTAGTGGAAAGGAGAAGCATTGAGGAAGACCCTATTGGAATCCTAGACAGAAGCTCAACCTGGATGGATCCAATTAGGGCATATCTGACAAACGGTACCCTGCCGGATGATCATCAACAGGCGGCAGTACTGAAAAAACGAGCCACCAATTTTGAAATGATAAGGGAGAACTTCACAAAAGAGGGTACCTTCAACCCTTCTTAAAGTGTGTTACTCCAGAAAAAGGGCGAGAGATACTAGATGACCTTCATTCTGGTTTCTGTTCTTCGCATATAGGCGGAAGGACGCTTGCTCAACGGGCAAGGCGGCAGGGCTACTTCTGGCCTACCTTAGAATCAGATGCAATGGAGATGGTGAAAAAATGTGATAAGTGTCAAAGATTTGGCAAACTAATTCACCGTCCGGCTACTGATCTCACCACCATTCATAGTCCCTTACCGTTTGCTAAATGGGGCATGGATATTCTGGGTCCATATACGCCTGCTACAGGCGGAAGAAGGTATATACTTGTTGCCGTCGACTACTTCACCAAATGGGTAGAGGCGGAGGCTGTTAAGGGAATCAAGACGAAGGATGTAATTTCATTCATTTGGAGAAATGTCATCACTCGGTTCGGGGTTCCCATGTCTATGGTTTTTGATAATGGTCCCCAATTTGAGACGCCTGTTCTCAAAAGCTGGTTGGGTGACCAAGGAATTGCACATTGCTTTGCATCTGTCGGCCGTCCACAAGCAAACGGCCAAGTAGAAGCCTTTAATAAAATCATCTCAGACGGTCTGAAGAAAAAGATTGAACGAGCAGGCGGCCTATGGGCGGATGAACTACCACATGTTCTCTGGGCCATCAGGACGACTGAAAAAGGGGCGACTGGAGAAACTCCATTCCTCCTAACTTATGGGGCGGAAGCTGTTCTTCCAATAGAACACTACGAGCCGACTCTTCGAGTAATGCTATATGACGAAGAGGCAAACTGGGAAGCCATGCGCCTGGCATTAGACTCACTCCCTGAAAAGAGGGGCAATGCTGTCTTACGCCATGAGATTTACCGCCTGAGAATGACTCGATCATACAACAAAAAAGTGCACAGGCGTCCACTCAAAGTGGGGGACTTTGTACTTAGAAAAATGGAAGCTGTTGGTAGGGCTAATGAGTCTGGCAAGCTAACTCCCAACTGGGAAGGTCCCTACCGAATATATGAAGAGGTTAGAGACGGTACCTACCGTCTGGAAACACCAGACGGCCAGCCGCTACTTCGAACCTGGAACAAAGATAACCTTAAGAAATATTTCTTTTGAAAAATGTAAAGTCAAGGATTACTTGATTAAAGCTTGCATCTTTACTATGTTCATATTTATTTGTTTAGAGGGGCATGTCAACTGACAAACAGTCGGCTATTCTCTATGTTTAATTCAAGATGGGCATGCCAACTGACCAACAGTCGGCTACTCTCCATGATCATATTTATTTACTTAAGAGGGGCATGCCAACTGACCAACAGTCGGCTACTCTCCATGTTTATATTTATTTATTTAAAGAGGGGCATGCCAACTGACAAACAGTCGGCTACTCTCTATGTTTTATTTAAAGAGGGGCATGCCAACTGACAAACAGTCGGCTACTCTTTATGTTTTATTTAAAGAGGGGCATGCCAACTGACAAACAATCGGCTACTCTCTATGTTTTATTTAAAGAGGGGCATGCCAACTGACAAACAGTCGGCTACTCTCTATGTTTAATTTAAGAGGGGCACGCCGCTTGACCGGTTACCCTCACATAACATATAGTTCACCAAGAACTATAAAAAACATGATCAGACCAGGCGTCAAGCCAACTGATCAAAATATAAAATTCAATTCGACCTGTCCCAACATTATAGCAGGCGTCCGACGGCATCCATCCGGATGAAATTCGTCGCAGAGAGCAGCTCCCTTTTGGGTGGAACATTGTTCTATAAACTAATCACACGGCACCTATACGACTGTCCCCAAGGACAACCACGTAGCCGTTTTTGAGACAAGGATAACTTTTATTACTAACCAAACTAGTGATAACAGTTGACATCTGAGTCGGATTACCGCCTGTATTACTTGGGATAAATGCAGGGGGTTACTCTTGAGTTAATAGTCAACAAACATTGACGAATCAAGAGGTCCAGCCGGCCTCCGCCGCCTACCTCTACTACTCAAGCTAAAATGAGGACGACTGAGCAACACCAACGTTAACTCATAGTCACTCTCCCAAAACTTGGCATGGAACCTAAAAAGTTTGAATAGACCACCTGTTTTCTGGCAAACAAGGGCATTCAAACTATTATTCCTACTAGTTTTCTCTTTGAGTTAATAGCCAACAAACATTGGCGAATAAAGGGGAACAACCGGTACCCACCGCTTGATACCTCTACTACTCAATCAATAGGCGACCAGGTAACAGTCATAGTTACTTGGTCACCCCTTAAAAATTTTTTTTAAGTATTCGCAATAGGAAACAGTCGTCTTAGACTGCCTATAGCTAAAAAAAACACAAGTAAGAATACCCTTTCTTACTTAGTAAATTTTACAAATGACAGGACCGCCTGCCTAAAGGTAATCCAGTCATAGACTGCCTAAGTCTAACCTACAAAATACAAGTAAGAATACCCTTTCTTACTTAGTTAATTTTACAAATGACAGGTGCCTAAAGGTAATCCAGTCATAGACTGCCTAAGTCTAAATACAAGTAAGAAAACTCCTTTTTACTTGGTTAAGTTTACAGATAGAGGACCGCTTGCCTAACGGTGACCCAGTCTTAAACGAATTGAGTAACGATTGGATAAATGGCCGACTGATCGCCTAACTTGGAAACAGACAACCAGTCGTCCAGGGGCATAGGCGGCGTAACTAATCATCCGTACCTGTCTACAATCGGCCATGAAAAGCAGTCGGTATAGTGTACAACTCAATATTCAACACTTAGCCAAATTTCAAGAAAAAATCAAATGGCATTAAAGAGGAAAATATTCAGAACCCCGGCCCCCTGGCCAGGTAAATACAATACAAACGGCACGCAGGCCGTGAAAGAAGACAAAAGCTTATGAAGGGGACAAATCCTAAACATTAGCAGCGTCCGCCTGGTCAGCATTCTTCTTGCTAGACTCGGCCTCAGCTGCATCCTTCTTCGATGCCTTGCCCCCAAGTGGCACAAGCGCCACTACCGGCTGCTCCTCCACATCCAAGCCCTCCTCAAATGCCTCGTCCTCAGCAGCCGCCAGGATCTCTTGATTATATGTTTCAGAGCACTGGCGGTACGTTTTCTCCCAAGAGGCAAAGTCGGCATTGGGGAAGAGGCGGCTCCAGGTCATACGCTGGATTTGGGAAGAGTCTTCCATCATCTCTCGGACGAGCTCTCTCTTCTCTTGCTCAGCCTTCTCTGAGAGCTCTTTAGTGAGACTCTTCTCCTGAGTCACCAGGCGTTCCTTTACGCTCGTCAAGGATTTCTCCATGACATCGTATGAGAGCATTTTTTGGCGGAGAGGTTTAAGCTCGGCCCTGAGGTCGGAGACGGTCTTCTCCAGCTCGCTGTTCTTCTTCTGGGCCGCCTCTAACTGGGCCTGGATAGCAGCGGCAGCCTGCGCCTAATAATAAAGAATATCAATGGTCAGAACTTCATTTTGGGCAATTTGAAACATTGCCTTATCACAGTTAGAGGCGGCCATAGCTTTCGCAGCCTTTACCTCTTTGTTTTTCCGATCAAGCGGCTTGCGAAGGCCGTTCACTCGGAGCAGGGCCTAAGTAAAGAGAAAACATGCGTCAGTTTCCAAACAAAAAGATAACAGGCGTCCTGGAATTCAACTACTCAAAAAATGCTAAGTATACCTCAGCAAGGACCCCTGCAATCCCATCAAGGTCAAGGGTGCCGACACCCCTGACCGCCTCCCTTTCAGATGGAGGCACAGCTTTTATCATTGACTTGGCTACCTCCACCAAGTCAGGCTCCTGAGGGCCGGCTGCATCAAGCGTAAAAAAGCAAGTTAGACCTAGTCAAGAAGGAAGCAAGTGAAAAATTTTACAAGTAAATTTCCATACTTCTAGGCGGGCCCCGCCGGAGTTTTAGAGGAAGTGGCCGGCTGCTTCTCAGCCGCCACTGTTTTCCTGGAAGACCCAGGAGAGCTTGCAACAGTCGTCCTCCGGGCCTTGGGGTCCGGCTGTTGCGAGGAAGAAGCCCTTGGATTACCCGACTACAAAAAGAGGAAGAGTTAGCATATGTATAAGACTACTTCAAAAAGAAGAAGTTTCAAAGCTCACCAAGGGTGCCCCCTTGTTGGGGGAGTCGGTACCAGACTGCTGCATCAGAGAGGCCCGCAGCATGGCCGCCGCAGTCTTGGAAGCAGTTATTTTGCTCATGGCGTCAGCTGCAAAAAAGAGCAAACAGAAAAGTCAGTAAAAATCCCAAGTAAACAAGGCGTGAAAAAAGAGTATTTGTCAGGCCGGCTACCTCTAGAGCACCGACTGCCGAGGCCACAGGCGGCCAAAAAGTACTCATCATAGAGCCACTTGAAGACCGGAATGCAGTTCAGGGGCACTTGCTCTCGTACCCCTGAAGTAGAGTTCACCCTGATCTCTACTTTGAAGAGTCCTTTGTCTAGGATCTCTTTCTTAGCCTTTGGGGGGACAGGCGGCAAGCTACGGCCGCCTGCAAGAAAAGGCGGATCCCTGTTCCACCTGTTAAATCTTTTGTTCAGCTCCTTGTTCTGAACCCTCGATGATGAGGAAGGTGGTCCGCCAATCCTTCCATTTGTTTGCCTTACCTCTCGTCATGAGGTACCCTTATGGCTTGTAATTGATACCAGCCGGTACCACCTGACTTAGGGGTCCGGCTGAGATAGTTCATGTGGGCGAAAGCCTCAAAGCTTGGCTCCACCCCGTACCTTTCGCACCCGGCCACATGCCGAGTACGTTCACAACCAAGAATTGGGGGCTAGCTGCCATAACCCCAGATCATACCCATCTAAAATCCGCAGAACAGCCGGATGTAGTGGGAAGCGCAGCCCAGCTTTGATGGCCGCCGCGTAGCAGCCGAAGCAGCCATCATCATAGCTGGTACCAGCCGGCCAGACGACTGTGTCTTCTGGATCCGGCACGAACAATAAATATCCGGGCCCATTTTGTAGTTAGCTATAAAGCTCTCCACTTTGTCTTTCA
>CM068291.1:34245742-34304875 GCA_034703905.1 Chenopodium berlandieri | reverse complement strand
AAGTGCCCCTGAACTGCATTCCGGTCTTCAAGTGGCTCTATGATGAGTACTTTTTGGCCGCCTGTGGCCCTCGGCGTCGGTGCTCTAGAGGTAGCCGGCCTGACAAATACTCTTTTTCACGCTTGTTTACTTGGGATTTTTACTGACTTTTCTGTTTGCTCTTTTGCAGCTGACGCCATGAGCAAAATAACTGCTTCCAGACTGCGGCGCCATGCTGCGGGCCTCTCTGATGCAGCAGTCTGGTACCGACTCCCCCAACAAGGGGGCACCCTTGGTGAGCTTTGAAACTTCTTCTTTTGAAGTAGTCTTATACATATGCTAACTCTTCCTCTTTTTGTAGTCGGGTAATCCAAGGGCT
Organism: Chenopodium berlandieri; assembly: GCA_034703905.1. Taxonomy (NCBI): domain Eukaryota; kingdom Viridiplantae; phylum Streptophyta; class Magnoliopsida; order Caryophyllales; family Amaranthaceae; genus Chenopodium; species Chenopodium berlandieri. The sequence continues at coordinate 34,304,517 of CM068291.1, read as the reverse complement.
TCTTCCTCGCAACAGCCGGACCCCAAGGCCCGGAGGACGACTGTTGCAAGCTCTCCTGGGTCTTCCAGGAAAAGTGGCGGCTGAGAAGCAGTCGGCCACTTCCGCTAAAACTCCGGCGGGGCCGCCTAGAAGTATGGAAATTTTCTTGTAAAATTTTTCACTTGCTTCCTTCTTGACTAGGTCTAACTTGCTTTTTTACGCTTGATGCGCAGCGGGCCCTCAGGAGCCTGACTTGGTGGAGGTAGCCAAGTCAATGATAAAAGCTGTTCCTCCATCTGAAAGGGAGGCGGTCAGGGGTGTCGGCACCCTTGACCTGATGGGATTGCAGGGGTCCTTGCTGAGGTATACTTAGCATTTTTGAGTAGTTGAATTCCAGGACGCCTGTTATCTTTTTGTTTTGGAACTGACGCATGTTTTCTTTTTACTTAGGCCCTGCTCCGAGTGAACGCCTTCGCAAGCCGCTTGATCGGAAAAACAAAGAGGTAAAGGCTGCGAAAGCTATGGCCGCCTCTAACTGTGATAAGGCAATGTTTCAAATTGCCCAAAATGAAGTTCTGACCATTGATATTCTTTATTATCAGGCGCAGGCTGCCGCGCTATCCAGGCCCAGTTAGAGGCGGCCCAGAAGAAGAACAGCTAGCTGGAGAAGACCGTCTCCGACCTCAGGGCCGAGCTTAAACCTCTCCGCCAAAAAATGCTCTCATACGATGTCATGGAGAAATCCTTGACTAGCGTAAAGGAACGCCCTGGTGACTCAGGAGAAGAGTCCTCACTAAAGAGCTCTCGGAGAAGGCTGAGCAAGAGAAGAGAGAGCTCGTCCGAGAGATGATGGAAGACTCTTCCCCAAATCCAGCGTATGACTGGAGCCGCCTCTTCCCCAATGCCGACTTTGCCTCTTGGAGAAAACGTACCGCCAGTGCTCTGAAACATTAATCAAGAGATCCTGGCGGCTGCTGAGGACGAGGCGTTTGAGGAGGGCTTGGAGATGGAGGAGCAGCCGGTAGTGGCGCTTGTGCCACTTGGGGGCAAGACATCAAAGAAGGATGCAGCTGAGGCCGAGTCCAGCAAGAAGAATGCTGACCAGGCGGACGCTGCTAATGTTTAGTATTTGCCCCCTTCATAAGCTTTTGTCTTCTTTCACGGCCTGCGTGCCGTTTGTATTGTATTTACCCGGCCAGGGGGCCGGGGTTCTGAATATTTTCCTCTTTAATGAAATTTGATTTTTTCTTGAAATTTGGCTAAGTGTTGAATATTGAGTTGTACACTATACCGACTGCTTTGCATGGCCGATTGTAGACAGGTACGGATGATTAGTTACGCCGCCTATGCCCCTGGACGACTGGTTGTCTGTTTCCAAGTTAGGCGATCAGTCGGCCATTTATCCAATCGTTACTCAATTCGTTTAAGACTGGGTCACCTTTAGGCAGGCGGTCCTCTATCTGTAAACTTAACCAAGTAAAAAAGAGTTTTCTTACTTGTATTTGGACTTAGGCAGTCTATGACTGGATTACCTTTAGGCAGGCGGTCCTGTCATTTGTAAAATTAACCAAGTAAGAAAGGATATTCTTACTTGTATTTTGACTTAGGCAGTCTATGACTGGATTACCTTTAGGCAGGCGGTCCTGTCATTTGTAAAATTAACTAAGTAAGAAAGGATATTCTTACTTGTATTTTGTAGGTTAGACTTAGGCAGTCTATGACTGGATTACCTTTAGGCAGGCGGTCCTGTCATTTGTAAAAATTTTTAAGGGGTGACCAAGTAACTATGACTGTTACCTGGTCGCCTATTGATTGAGTAGTAGAGGTATCAAGCGGTGGGTACCGGTTGTTCCCCTTTATTCGCCAATGTTTGTTGGCTATTAACTCAAAGAGAAAACTAGTAGGAATAATAGTTTGAATGCCCTTGTTTGCCAGAAAACAGGTGGTCTATTCAAACTTTTTAGGTTCCATGCCAAGTTTTGGGAGAGTGACTATGAGTTAACATTGGTGTTGCTCAGTCGTCCTCATTTTAGCTTGAGTAGTAGAGGTACCAGGCGGCGGAGGCCGGCTGGACCTCTTGATTCGTCAATGTTTGTTGACTATTAACTCAAGAGTAACCCCCTGCATTTATCCCAAGTAATACAGGCGGTAATCCGACTCAGATGTCAACTGTTATCACTAGTTTGGTTAGTAATAAAAGTTATCCTTGTCTCAAAAACGGCTACGTGGTTGTCCTTGGGGACAGTCGTATAGGTGCCGTGTGATTAGTTTATAGAACAATGTTCCACCCAAAAGGGAGCTGCTCTCTGCGACGAATTTCATCCGGATGGATGCCGTCGGACGCCTGCTATAATGTTGGGACAGGTCGAATTGAATTTTATATTTTGATCAGTTGGCTTGACGCCTGGTCTGATCATGTTTTTGATAGTTCTTGGTGAACTAGATTATGTGAGGGTAGCCGGTCAAGCGGCGTGCCCCTCTTAAATTAAACATAGAGAGTAGCCGACTGTTTGTCAGTTGGCATGCCCCTCTTTAAATAAAACATAGAGAGTAGCCGACTGTTTGTCAGTTGGCATGCCCCTCTTTAAATAAAACATAGAGAGTAGCCGACTGTTTGTCAGTTGGCATGCCCCTCTTTAAATAAAACATAGAGAGTAGCCGACTGTTTGTCAGTTGGCATGCCCCTCTTTAAATAAAACATAGAGAGTAGCCGACTGTTTGTCAGTTGGCATGCCCCTCTTTAAATAAATAAATATAAACATGGAGAGTAGCCGACTGTTGGTCAGTTGGCATGCCCCTCTTAAGTAAATAAATATGATCATGGAGAGTAGCCGACTGTTGGTCAGTTGGCATGCCCCTCTTAATACAGAATCGTATAGTAAAGATGCAAGCTTTAATCAAGTAATCCTTGACTTTACATTTTTCAAAAGAAATATTTCTTAAGGTTATCTTTGTTCCAGGTTCGAGGTAGCGGCTGGCCGTCTGGTGTTTCCAGACGGTAGGTACCGTCTCTAACCTCTTCATATATTCGGTAGGGACCTTCCCAGTTGGGAGTTAGCTTGCCAGACTCGTTAGCCCTACCAACAGCTTCCATTTTTCTAAGTACAAAGTCCCCCACTTTGAGTGGACGCCTGTGCACTTTTTTGTTGTATGATCGAGTCATTCTCAGACGGTAAATCTCATGGCGCAAGACAGCATTGCCCCTTTTTTCAGGGAGTGAGTCTAATGCCAGGCGCATGGCTTCCCAGTTTGCCTCTTCGTCATATAGCATTACTCGAAGAGTCGGCTCGTAGTGTTCTATTGGAAGAACAGCTTCCGACCCATAAGTTAGGAGGAATGGAGTTTCTCCAGTCGCCCCTTTTTCAGTCGTCCTGATGGCCCAGAGAACATGTGGTAGTTCATCCGCCCATAGGCCGCCTGCTCGTTCAATCTTTTTCTTCAGACCGTCTGAGATGATTTTATTAAAGGCTTCTACTTGGCCGTTTGCTTGTGGACGGCCGACAGATGCAAAGCAATATGCAATTCCTTGGTCACCCAACCAGCTTTTGAGAACAGGCGTCTCAAATTTGGGACCATTATCAAAAACCATAGACATGGGAACCCCGAACCGAGTGATGACATTTCTCCAAATGAATGAAATTACATCCTTCGTCTTGATTCCCTTAACAGCCTCCGCCTCTACCCATTTGGTGAAGTAGTCGACGGCAACAAGTATATACCTTCTTCCGCCTGTAGCAGGCGTATATGGACCCAGAATATCCATGCCCCATTTAGCAAACGGTAAGGGACTATGAATGGTGGTGAGATCAGTAGCCGGACGGTGAATTAGTTTGCCAAATCTTTGACACTTATCACATTTTTTCACCATCTCCATTGCATCTGATTCTAAGGTAGGCCAGAAGTAGCCCTGCCGCCTTGCCCGTTGAGCAAGCGTCCTTCCGCCTATATGCGAAGCACAGAAACCAGAGTGAAGGTCATCTAATATTTCTCGCCCTTTTTCTGGAGTAACACACTTTAAGAAGGGTTGAAGGTACCCTCTTTTGTGAAGTTCTCCCTTTATCATTTCAAAATTGGTGGCTCGTCTTTTCAGTACTGCCGCCTGTTGATGATCATCCGGCAGGGTACCGTTTGTCAGATATGCCCTAATTGGATCCATCCAGGTTGAGCTTCTGTCTAGGATTCCAATAGGGTCTTCCTCAATGCTTCTCCTTTCCACTACCTCCCAAAAAACGGTTCGAGGAGTGTCACAGGAGGCGGATGATGCTAATTTTGAAAGCGCATCCGCTTGGTTATTTTCTGATCTCGGTACTTGGACCAGATGGAAATCCTCAAGGGAGCCGACTGCTTGACGGACCGCTTGTAAATACTTGATCATGGCCGGATGGGTCGCTTCGTATTCGCCATTGTACTGACTCACTATCAATTGTGAATCGGAACAGGCGTCTATTTTTCTTGCCCCTGCCGCCTTGCACATGCGGATACCGGCTAGTAAAGCTTCATATTCTGCCTCATTGTTTGAAGCCTGAAAACTGAAACGTAAAGCATACTCGTACCTGTCGCCTTCTGGCGACTGACATATGACGCCTGCTCCACAACCAGTTGAAGTGGAGCTTCCGTCCACATATACCTTCCAGACTTGGTCTGGGACTTGCGAATCAGGGGGACGAGTCATTTCGACAATAAAGTCAGCAAAGGCTTGCCCCTTCACTGCTTTTCTAGGCTCGAAGGTAACTTCGAGGCTCTGTATTTCTATGGCCCATTTGATCATTCGGCCAGACGACTCCATGGTGGTCAGTGGCCGCTTGATCGGTTGATCTGTATACACGACGACTGCATGCGCCAAAAAGTAAGGCTTTAATTTTTTAACAGCCATGAAGAGTGCAAGACCAAACTTCTCCACTAAGGGATACCTCAACTCGGCATTTTTTAGCACATGGCTGACAAAGTAGACCGGGAGCTGACAGCCGTCTCTCTCAGCAAGAAGAACAGCGCTTACCGCATGATCAGAGACGGCCAGGTACATGTAGAGTACTTCTTTGGGCATAGGGCTGACTAGCCTTGGCAAGGAATGCAAGTGAACTTTCAATTTTTGGAAGGCCGCCTCAGCATCCGGCCCCCATTCAAACCTTGCCTTTTTCTTAATTGCCTGGAAAAAGTATAGGCATTTGTCGCCTGATCGACTTAGGAATCTACCCAAGGCCGCCAGACAACCTGTTAGCTTCTGAACCTCTCGGACGGTGCGGGGCGACTGCATGTCGATGACCGCCTGCACCTTCTCAGGGTTCGCATCTATTCCTCTCTGAGTAATAAGAAATCCGAGAAATTTCCCAGACTCAACTCCAAAGACGCATTTCTTGGGATTAAGCATGACATGGTGCCGCCTGAGTGTGGCGAAAGTTTCTCGGAGGTCCGACAGATGATTTTTCTGAAGTTTAGACTTGACTATCATATCATCAATATATGCCTCGACATTTCTCCCAATCTGATCAAAGAACACAGTGTTTATCATTCGTTGGAAGGTGGCCGGGGCATTCTTAAGACCAAACGGCATGACCGTGTAACAGTATAACCCTTGATCAGTGACGAAGGCCGTCTTCTCCTGATCTTTCTTCCATAAAGGGATCTGATGGAAACCAGAGTAGGCGTCCATAAAACTCATCAAAGCATGGCCGGCTGTTGAGTCGACCAGGTTGTCAATTTTAGGCAGAGGGTAACTGTCTTTTGGGCACGCCTTATTCAAGTCTGTGTAGTCTACACACATTCGCCAGGTACCATTCGGCTTTTTAACAAGTACAACATTTGCAACCCAGTCTGGGAAGTAACATTGCCGAATGAATCCTGCATCAAGTAATTTTTTAACTTCGGCGGCTGCCGCCTGACTTCTTTCTTCGCCATGGTTCCGTTTCTTCTGCCTTACAGGCTTCTTTTTTGGATCCACAGCTAGTTTATGTACCGCCAGCTCAGAACTAATGCCTGGCATTTCATGGACTTCGAATGCAAAGATGTCCTTGTATTCTTTCAACAAATTGTGGAAGTCGTCACCTAGGACCCCTAGAGCAGTCGTCCCAACTTTGACTGTTCTGTCAGGACGCGTGTCATCTAAGATTAGGTCCGTATGCTCACCAGCCGGCTGAGGGCGGAATTCATCCGACCGCTCCTGTGCCAATGATTGCTATTTTTTATCTTTTATTTCGGCCCCCATCTGGGATGCCTTTCTTTTCTTGCCGCCTGTTTCTTGAACAGGCGCACTCTTCTTGACATTGTCAAGGTCTATCTTTCCCCCACTGGACTCAGCGGCCTTAACAGTGGGCTTGACGTCCGAGAGATAGCACTCTCGGGCCATCTTCTGATCTCCCCTTAGGGAGCCGACTGTTCCATTATCCCTCTCAAACTTGAGCAACATAAGAGATGGGATTATTACAGCCTTGGAAATATTTAAGGTTGGTCGTCCCAGAATCATGTTGTAGGCCGAGAGTTCTTCTACCACCAGGAATCGGACGACCATGTGTCGTCCCTCCCCCTTTTCAGCCAGGCGGATGGGTAGATCTACTCGTCCTACAGGGTGGACGACTCCCCCTCCAAACCCTACTAGAGGGTGGGAGGCCGGATGCATACAATCAGGCTTGTATTTCAGTTTGGAGAGACATTTGCTACTGATAAGATCTGAGGAACTTCCAGTATTTATGAGTATTCGGCCGACTCTCTGATTGGCCACCTTACACTCAATGACGATAGGGTCGTCATGTGGCCCCCTGACTCCTCCTAGATCCTCTTCAGTAATGAAAATCTCAGGAAATGTTTTTATGGAGGGCCGTTCTTGGTAAACGGAATTTACATCTAGCCGCCTGATATTGTCTTTGTTTCCCCTAATAGTGGGACCCCCTCCTGCGAAGCCGCCTGCAATAGTATAGACGACTGCATCATCTGTATCAGAGCTGTCGGCCTGTTTATTCTTTTTGGCCGACTGTTTTTTCGAGGAGGTGTTCCCTGTGGATTTCTTGACAAAAGAATCAAGATCACCTTGCTCAGCCAGGCGGTCCAGATACCGCATGAGACTGATGCATTCGTTGGTGTGATGACCAACATCTTCATGATAATCACAGAATTTTTCCTGGTTCCGATTGCTTGCAGAACCCTTCATGGGGACCGGCTTCTCAATAGAGATTCGTCCCTTGATTTCTTTCAAGATAGCTTTGCTATCTTTGTTAAACGCATACTTTGGGGAGTATGGCTTGAATTCTTTTTTCTTTTTCTGGGCCGGCTGTTTAGAGGAATCAGCCGCCCAGACCTCTTTTCTTTTCTTTAGATCTTTGTTGGACGACTGTATCTGTCGTCCTTCTCTTTTGTCGAACTTTTTCCCGTCCGACTGTTTTGCTGTGTTACAAAGATCTGTCGCCTGTATGTAGGCGTCTGCTTCAATTAAGGCTTCCTGAAGAGTCGCCACCCTCTTTCGAACAAGATCGAATTTGAAGGTCGACCCGTCTTTGAGACCCCTGAAAAAGTCAGTATAGGCTACCTCATCCGGTAACCCTTGAATTTGTATTCTCATCAGGTTAAACCGCCTGATGTAAGAACGAAGCCCCTCCTTCTCACCCTGCTGAATTGTCCCTAAATCAAGGGTCGTCTTCTTCGCAGGAATGTTCATGGCGAAGTTGGAGGTGAACAAGTAAGCAAGCGTCCTGAAATTGTTTACACAACCAGTCGGCAGGTTGCCGAACCATTGCTGTGCAATTCCTTTAAGAGTCGCTGGAAAACACTTGCACCAAGTGGGATCATCCAACCCTTGAAGGTACATTAGGTTGGAGAATGCCATTAGATGGTCTTCTGGGTTAGTAGTGCCATCATAGGCGCCTACTAACACATTTTTCACTTTGGCCGGCTGAGCGGCTTCAGTGATTTCCTTGGAGAAGGCCGACGGCTGTTCACCAAGTCTAAGCAACCGTAGCTGCCAGTCCAAAGGTTGGACATTTTTAACTGCCTGTCCACCAAATGGAGGTGGTGGCATAAAATATTGTTGTTGGGGTACAAACGGTAAGTTTGGTACCGCCTGGTCGCTATGAAAGCCGGACTGACGGGAGGTACCGCCTGACTGGTTCTCATGATACGACTGAGTCTGCCTCCTCGAGGAATTGCGCAGACTTTCTTGAAATTCAGAAGTAGAGGCCGACTCTGACAGTCGGTCATTCTTCTTCTGTTCTAACAACAGACGAGCGTCTGTGTATGTTTTCTTTGAACCGTCCGCCTGAATGTGACGAACAGGTTTCCTTTTCCCTGGAGTAGGAAAATGGTATTTTGTGAGATCAAGGACAGGCGGCTCATACTTCCTGGATCTAGGATGAGGAGTTCCCTCTCGTCCTTGAACCGGCTTCCTCTTGCCTGAAGTGGAAGGTTTCGTAGCCGACTGTCCCCTAGTCGGTGCAGGCTTCTTACTTAGCAACTCTTGAATCTCTCCCTTGAAGTCCCTCATGAAGGTCATGAGTTCGTTCCTGGTGACGGGAGCCGACCCATCAGTCGCCTGCTGCCGAATAGGAGGTGCGCCTGTTGGCTCACTTCCAAGTTGAAGATGCTCCCGTTCCGTCCTTTCAGTCGGACGGGTACGTCGGGCCCTTAGGGTCCCGTCTGGAGCTGTGTGAGCTTCAACTTCAAGTTCATTGTCAGTGTCATGGTCCGACTGGACTTGAGGGTCGTCTAGGGGACGCCTCTCTTCAAAAGTCGGTACAAACGTGGATGCCATCTCAGAAGTACTCTCCTCACAGACGGCGCCAAAATGTTTCGGGGTTTTCTGATGTCCTGCGGGAGAGTTACAACACCAAGACTGGAACCGGACGCCTGTACCTGCAAAACAACGAAGACTCCTTGTGGTAGGAGCTCCGCCTCCAACGGTCAAGTTAGTACTTGTTTAAGGAGTAATTAATGCGGAAATTAAGTAGTTTGGTCTCTCTAGGTGAGAGTGTTTAATGTGTAATCTGTGTTACTGTTCTGATTAAATGATTAATCGATTCCCCTTTAATGAGAATTAAGAGAGGTATTTATAACCTCGAGAAGCGTGCCAATTAGGTTTATGTTAACCTTGGGCTGACTGGGCTTCTAATCAGGATTGGGCCTTATTGGCCGGTTTTCCCATTAGGCATGGGTGGACACGTGGCGTGTCTCTATTGGTCCGTGGTGGACGAATCTGGGATTGACACGTGGCAGGCTCCTATTGGCCTACGTGAAGGACACGTGGCAGAACCTGGTTGGTCCACTTGTCAGACGGTGATTGGTGGATAAAAATCCCCTAATCAACTTTCATTTGATTCAATTACCTTTGTTGAATGCATTAGACTTTAATTTTTTTCAAAAAACTTTGTTTGAATGTGTTTGTCGTTCTTTTGATTCAATTATCTTTGTTGAATGCATCTGACTTTCATTTGATTCAATTACCTTTGTTGAATGCATTACACTTTGATTTGATTCAAAATGCTTTGTTTGAATGTGTTTGACTTTAATTTAATTCAAAAAGCTTTGTTTGAATGTGTTTGACTTTCATTTGATTCATTTAGCTTTGTTTGAATGTGTTTGACTTTCATTTTATTCAGTTAGCTTTGTTTGAATGTGCCTTACTTTCATTTGATTCAATTAGCTTTTTAGAATGAATTTGTCTTTTATTTGAATCAATTAGCATTGTTAAATGCATTAGGCTTTCATTTGATTTAAAAACCTTTGTTTGAATGTGTTTAACTTTCATTTGATTCAATTAGCTTTGTTTGAATGTGTTTGACTTTCAAATTATTCAATTAGCTTTGTTAAATGCATTAGACTTTAACTTGTTTCAAAAAGATTTATTTTAATGTGTTTGGCTTTCATTGGATTAAATTAGTGTCGTTTTAATGTGTTTAACTTTCATTTGATCCAATTAGCTTTATAGAATGCATTTGACTCTCATTTGATTTATATAGCTTCGTTGAATGCATTTGACATGCATTTAATTCAAAAATCTTTGTTTGAGTGTGTTGACTTTCATTTGATTTAATTAGCTTTGTTTGAAAGTGTTTGACTTAAATTTGATTCAAAAAGCTTTGTTTGAATGTGTTTGACTTTCATTTGATTCAATTAGCTTTGTAGAATGCATTTGTCTTACATTTGATTAAATTAGCATTATTGAATGCATTAGGATTTCATTTGATTCATAAGCTTTGAATGTGTTTGACTTTTATTTGATTCAATTAGCTTTGTAGAATGCATTTGACTTTCATTTGATTCAATTAGTTTTGTTGAATGCATTTGACTTTCTTTTGATTGAAAAAGCTTTGTTTGAATGTGTTTGACTTTCATTTGATTCAATTAGCTTTGTAGAATGCATTTGACTTTCATTTCATTCAATTAGCTTTGTTGAATGCATTAGACTTTCATTTGATTCAAAAATCTTTGTTTGAATGTGTTTAAATTTCATTTGATTCAATTAGTTTATTTTGAATGTGTTTGATTTTCCTTTAATTATATTAGCTTTGTTGAATGCATTAGACTTTAACTTGCTTCAAAAAGATTTTTTTGAATGTGTTTGGCTTTCATTGGATTAAATTAGTGTTGTTTGTATGTTTTTAACTTTCATTTGATTCAATTAGCTTTGTAGAATGCATTTGACTTTCATTTGATTCATTTAGCTTTGTTGAATGCATTTGACATTCATTTTATTCAAAAAGCTTTGTTTGAGTGTGTTGACTTTCATTTGATTTAATTAGCTTTGTTTGAATGTGTTTGACATAAATTGGATTCAAAAAGCTTTGTTTGTATGTGTTTGACTTTCATTTGATATAATTAGCTTTCATTGAATGGGTTTGACTTTCATTTGATTTAATTAGCTTTGTTTGAATGTGTATGACTTAAATTTGATTAATAAAGCTAGTTTAAATGTGTTTGACTCTCGTTTGATTCAATTAGCTTTTTTTGAATGTGTTTGACTTTCATATGATTCAATTAGCTTTGTTGAATGCATAAGACTTTCATCAGATTCAATTAGCTTTGTTTGAATGTGTTTGACTTTCCATTGATTCAATTAGATTTGTAGAATGCATTTGACATTCATTTTATTCAATAAGCTTTGTTTGAATGGGATTGACTTTCATTCGAGTGAATTAGCTTTGTTTGAATGTGTTTGACTTAAATTTGATTCATAAAGCTTGTTTGAATGTGTTTGACTTTCATTTGATTCAATTAGCTTTGTAGAATGCATTTGACTTTCATTTGATTCAATTACCTTTGTTGAATGCATTAGACTTTAATTTTTTTCAAAAAACTTTGTTTGAATGTGTTTGTCATTCTTTTGATTCAATTAGCTTTGTTTAATGCATCTGACTTTCATTTGATTCAATTAGCTTTGTTGAACGCATTAAACTTTAATTTGATTATAAATGCTTTGTATGAATGTGTTTGACTTTCATTTGATTCAATTAGCTTTGTTGAATGCATTTGACTATAATTTGATTCAAAAAGCTTTGTTTGAATGTGTTTGACTTTCATTTGATTCAATTTGCTTTGTAAAATACATTTGTCTTTCATTTGATTAAATTAGCATTGTTGAATGCATTAGGCTTTCATTAGTTCATAAGCTTTTAATCTGTTTAACTTTCATTTGATTCAATTAGCTTTGTAAAATGCATTTGACTTTCATTTGATTCAATTAGCTTTGTTGAATGCATTTGATTTTCATTACATTCAAAAAGCTTTGTTTGAATGTCTTTGACTTTCATTTGATTCAATTAGCTTTGTAGAATGCATTTGACTTTCATTTCATTCAATTAGCTTTGTTGAATGCATTAGACTTTCATTTGATTCAAAAAGCTTTGTTTGAATGTGATTAACTTTCATTTGATTCAATTAGTTTATTTTGAATGTGTTTGATTTACATTTAATTAAATTAGCTTTGTTGAATGCATTAGACTTTAACTTGCTTCAAAAAGATTTATTTGAATGTGTTTGGCTTTCATTGGATTAAATTAGTGTTGTTTGTATGTTTTTAACTTTCATTTGATTCAATTAGCTTTGTAGAATGCATTTGACTTTCATTTGATTCATTTAGCTTTGTAGAATGCATTTGACATTCATTTTATTCAAAAAGCTTTGTTTGAGTGTGTTGACTTTCATTTGATTTAATTAGCTTTGTTTGAATGTGTTTGACATAAATTGGATTCAAAAAGCTTTGTTTGTATATGTTTGACTTTCATTTGATATAATTAGCTTTCATTGAATGGGTTTGACTTTCATTTGATTTAATTACCTTTGTTTGAATGTGTATGACTTAAATTTGATTAATAAAGCTTGTTTAAATGTTTTTGACTCTCGTTTGATTCAATTAGCTTTTTTTGAATGTGTTTGACTTTCGTATGATTCAATTAGCTTTGTTGAATACATAAGACTTTCATTGGATTCAATTAGCTTTGTTTGAATGTGTTTGACTTTCCATTGATTCAATTAGATTTGTAGAATGCATTTGACATTCATTTTATTCAATAAGCTTTGTTTGAATGGGATTGACTTTCATTCGAGTGAATTAGCTTTGTTTGAATGTGTTTGACTTAAATTTGATTCATAAAGCTTGTTTGAATGTGTTTGACTTTCATTTGATTCAATTAGCTTTGTAGAATGCATTTGACTTTCATTTGATTCAATTACCTTTGTTGAATGCATTAGACTTTAATTTTTTTCAAAAAACTTTGTTTGAATGTGTTTGTCGTTCATTTGATTCAATTAGCTTTGTTGAATGCATCTGACTTTCATTTGATTCAATTAGCTTTGTTGAACGCATTAAACTTTAATTTGATTATAAATGCTTTGTATGAATGTGTTTGACTTTCATTTGATTCAATTAGCTTTGTTGAATGCATTTTACTATAATTTGATTCAAAAAGCTTTGTTTGAATGTGTTTGACTTTCATTTGATTCAATTTGCTTTGTAAAATACATTTGTCTTTCATTTGATCAAATTAGCATTGTTGAATGCATTAGGCTTTCATTTAGTTCATAAGCTTTCAATCTGTTTAACTTTCATTTAATTCAATTAGCTTTGTAGAATGCATTTGACTTTCATTTGATTCAATTAGCTTTGTTGAATGCATTTGATTTTCATTACATTCAAAAAGCTTTGTTTGAATGTCTTTGACTTTCATTTGATTTAAATAGCTTTGTAGAATGCATTTGACTTTCATTTTATTCAATTAGCTTTGTTGAATGCATTAGACTTTCATGTGATTCAAAAAGCTTTGTTTGAATGTGTTTAAATTTCATTTGATTCAATTAGTTTATTTTGAATGTGTTTGATTTTCATTTAATTAAATTAGCTTTGTTGAATGCATTAGACTTTAACTTGCTCAAAAAGATTTATTTGAATGTGTTTGGCTTTCATTGGATTAAATTAGTGTTGTTTGTATGTTTTTAACTTTCATTTGATTCAATTAGCTTTGTAGAATGCATTTGACTTTCTTTTGATTCATTTAGCTTTATTGAATGCATTTGACATTCATTTTATTCAAAAAGCTTTGTTTGAGTGTGTTGACTTTCATTTGATTTAATTAGCTTTTTTTGAATGTGTTTGACATAAATTGGATTCAAAAAGCTTTGTTTGAATGTGTTTGACTTTCATTTGATATAATTAGCTTTCATTGAATGTGTTTGACTTTCATTTGATTCAATTAGCTTTGTAGAATGCATTTGACTTTCATTTCATTCAATTAGCTTTGTTGAATGCATTAGACTTTCTTTTGATTCAAAAAGCTTTTTTTGAATGTGTTTAAATTTCATTTAATTCAATTAGTTTATTTTGAATGTGTTTGATTTTCATTTAATTAAATTAGCTTTGTTGAATGCATTAGACTTTAACTTGCTTCAAAAAGATTTATTTGAATGTGTTTGGCTTTCATTGGATTAAATTAGTGTTGTTTGTATGTTTTTAACTTTCATTTGATTTAATTAGCTTTGTAGAATGCATTTGACTTTCATTTGATTCTTTAGCTTTATTGAATGCATTTGACATTCATTTTATTCAAAAAGCTTTGTTTGAGTGTGTTGACTTTCACTTGATTTAATTAGCTTTGTTTGAATGTGTTTGACATAAATTGGATTCAAAAAGCTTTGTTTGAATGTGTTTGACTTTCATTTGATATAATTAGCTTTAATTAAATGTGTTTGACTTTCATTTGATTCAATTAGCTTAGTAGAATGCATTTGACTTTCATTTCATTCAATTAGCTTTGTTGAATGCATTAGACTTTGATTTGATTCAAAAAACTTTTTTTGAATGTGTTTAAATTTCATTTGATTCAATTAGTTTATTTTGAATGTGTTTGATTTTCATTTAATTAAATTAGCTTTGTTGAATGCATTAGACTTTAACTTGCTTCAAAAAGATTTATTTGAATGTGTTTGGCTTTCATTGGATTAAATTAGTGTTGTTTGTATGTTTTTAACTTTCATTTGATTCAATTAGCTTTGTAGAATGCATTTAACTTTCATTTGATTCATTTAGCTTTGTTGAATGCATTTGACATTCATTTTATTCAAAAAGCTTTGTTTGAGTGTGTTGACTTTCATTTGATTTAATTAGCTTTGTTTGAATGTGTTTGACATAAATTGGATTCAAAAAGCTTTGTTTGAATGTGTTTCACTTTCATTTGATATAATTAGCTTTCATTGAATGGGTTTGACTTTCATTTGATTTAATTAGCTTTGTTTGAATGTGTATGACTTAAATTTGATTAATAAAGCTTGTTTGAATGTGTTTTACTCTCATTTGATTCAATTAGCTTTTTTTGAATGTGTTTGACTTTCATATGATTCAATTAGCCTTGTTGAATGCATAAGACTTTCATTGGATTCAATTAGCTTTGTTTGAATGTGTTTGACTTTCCATTGATTCAGTTAGATTTGTAGAATGCATTTGACATTCATTTTATTCAATAAGCTTTGTTTGAATGAGATTGACTTTCATTCGAGTGAATTAGCTTTGTTTGAATGTGTTTGACTTAAATTTGATTCATAAAGCTTGTTTGAATGTGTTTGACTTTCATTTGATTCAATTAGCTTTGTAGAATGCATTTGACTTTCATTTGATTCAATTACCTTTGTTGAATGCATTAGACTTTAATTTTTTTCAAAAAACTTTGTTTGAATTTTTTTGTCGTTCTTTTGATTCAATTAGCTTTGTTGAATGCATCTGACTTTCATTTGATTCAATTAGCTTTGTTGAACGCATTAAACTTTAATTTGATTATAAATGCTTTGTATGAATGTGTTTGACTTTCATTTGATTCAATTAGCTTTTTTGAATGCATTTGACTATAATTTGATTCAAAAAGCTTTGTTTGAATGTGTTTGACTTTCATTTGATTCAATTTGCTTTGTAAAATACATTTGTCTTTCATTTGATCAAATTAGCATTGTTGAATGCATTAGGCTTTCATTTAGTTCATAAGCTTTCAATCTGTTTAACTTTCATTTGATTCAATTAGCTTTGTAGAATGCATTTGACTTTCATTTTATTCAATTAGCTTTGTTGAATGCATTTGACTATAATTTGATTCAAAAAGCTTTGTTTGAATGTGTTTGACTTTCATTTGATTCAATTTGCTTTGTAAAATACATTTGTCTTTCATTTGATCAAATTAGCATTGTTGAATGCATTAGGCTTTCATTTAGTTCATAAGCTTTCAATCTGTTTAACTTTCATTTGATTCAATTAGCTTTGTAGAATGCATTTGACTTTCATTTGATTCAATTAGCTTTGTTGAATGCATTTGATTTTCATTACATTCAAAAAGCTTTGTTTGAATGTCTTTGACTTTCATTTGATTCAATTAGCTTTGTAGAATGCATTTGACTTTCATTTTATTCAATTAGCTTTGTTGAATGCATTAGACTTTCATGTGATTCAAAAAGCTTTGTTTGAATGTGTTTAAATTTCATTTGATTCAATTAGTTTATTTTGAATGTGTTTGATTTTCATTTAATTAAATTAGCTTTGTTGAATGCATTAGACTTTAACTTGCTTCAAAAAGATTTATTTGAATGTGTTTGGCTTTCATTGGATTAAAGTAGTGTTGTTTGTATGTTTTTAACTTTCATTTGATTCAATTAGCTTTGTAGAATGCATTTGACTTTCATTTGATTCATTTAGCTTTGTTGAATGCATTTGACATTCATTTTATTCAAAAAGCTTTGTTTGAGTGTGTTGACTTTCATTTGATTTAATTAGCTTTGTTTGAATGTGTTTGACATAAATTGGATTCAAAAAGCTTTGATTGAATGTGTTTGACTTTCATTTGATATAATTAGCTTTCATTGAATGGGTTTGACTTTCATTTGATTTAATTAGCTTTGTTTGAATGTGTATGACTTAAATTTGATTAATAAAGCTTGTTTGAATGTTTTTTACTCTCATTTGATTTAATTACCTTTTTTTGAATGTGTTTGACTTTCATATGATTCAATTAGCTTTGTTGAATGCATAAGACTTTCATTGGATTTAATTAGCTTTGTTTGAATGTTTTTGACTTTCCATTGATTCAGTTAGATTTGTAGAATGCATTTGACATTCATTTTATTCAATAAGCTTTGTTTGAATGGGATTGACTTTCATTCGAGTGAATTAGCTTTGTTTGAATGTGTTTGACTTAAATTTGATTCATAAAGCTTGTTTGAATGTGTTTGACTTTCATTTGATTCAATTAGCTTTGTAGAATGCATTTGACTTTCATTTGATTCAATTACCTTTGTTGAATGCATTAGACTTTAATTTTTTTCAAAAAACTTTGTTTGAATGTGTTTGTCGTTCTTTTGATTCAATTAGCTTTGTTGAACGCATTAAACTTTAATTTGATTATAAATGCTTTGTATGAATGTGTTTGACTTTCATTTGATTCAATTAGCTTTGTTGAATGCATTTGACTATAATTTGATTTAAAAAGCTTTGTTTGAATGTGTTTGACTTTCATTTGATTCAATTTGCTTTGTAAAATACATTTGTCTTTCATTTGATTAAATTAGCATTGTTGAATGCATTAGGCTTTCATTTAGTTCATAAGCTTTCAATCTGTTTAACTTCAATTTGATTCAATTAGCTTTTTAGAATGCATTTGACTTTCATTTGATTCAATTAGCTTTGTTGAATGCATTTGATTTTTATTACATTCAAAAAGCTTTGTTTGAATGTCTTTGACTTTCATTTGATTCAATTAGCTTTGTAGAATGCATTTGACTTTCATTTTATTCAATTAGCTTTGTTGAATGCATTAGATTTTCATGTGATTCAAAAAGCTTTGTTTGAATGTGTTTAAATTTCATTTGATTCAATTAGTTTATTTTGAATGTGTTTGATTTTCATTTAATTAAATTAGCTTTGTTGAATGCATTAGACTTTAACTTGCTTCAAAAAGATTTATTTGAATGTGTTTGGCTTTCATTGGATTAAATTAGTGTTGTTTGTATGTTTTTAACTTTCATTTGATTCAATTAGCTTTGTAGAATGCATTTGACTTTCATTTCATTCAATTAGCTTTGTAGAATGCATTAGACTTTCATTTGATTCAAAAAGCTTTTTTTGAATGTGTTTAAATTTCATTAGATTCAATTAGTTTATTTTGAATTTGTTTGATTTTCATTTAAATAAATTAGCTTTGTTGAATGCATTAGACTTTAACTTGCTTCAAAAAGATTTATTTGAATGTATTTGGCTTTCATTGGATTAAATTAGTGTTGTTTGTATGTTTTTAACTTTCATTTGATTCAATTAGCTTTGTAGAATGCATTTGACTTTCATTTGATTCATTTAGCTTTGTTGAATGCATTTGACATTCATTTTATTCAAAAAGCTTTGTTTGAGTGTGTTGACTTTCATTTGATTTAATTAGCTTTGTTTGAATGTGTTTGACATAAATTGGATTCAAAAAGCTTTGTTTGAATGTGTTTGACTTTCATTTGATATAACTAGCTTTCATTGAATGGGTTTGACTTTCATTTGATTTAATTAGCTTTGTTTGAATGTGTATGACTTAAATTTGATTAATAAAGCTTGTTTGAATGTGTTTGACTCTCATTTGATTCAATTAGCTTTTTTTGAATGTGTTTGACTTTCATATGATTCAATTAGCTTTGTTGAATGCATAAGACTTTCATTGGATTCAATTAGCTTTGTTTGAATGTGTTTGACTTTGCATTGATTCAGTTAGATTTGTAGAATGCATTTGACATTCATTTTATTCAATAAGCTTTGTTTGAATGGGATTGACTTTCATTCGAGTGAATTAGCTTTGTTTGAATGTGTTTGACTTAAATTTGATTCATAAAGCTTGTTTGAATGTGTTTGTATTTCATTTGATTCAATTAGCTTTGTAGAATGCATTTGACTTTCATTTGATTCAATTACCTTTGTTGAATGCATTAGACTTTATTTTTTTTCAAAAAACTTTGTTTGAATGTGTTTGTCGTTCTTTTGATTCAATTAGCTTTGTTGAATGCATCTGACTTTCATTTGATTCAATTAGCTTTATTGAACGCATTAAACTTTAATTTGATTATAAATGCTTTGTATGAATGTGTTTGACTTTCATTTGATTCAATTAGCTTTGTTGAATGCATTTGACTATAATTTGATTCAAAAAGCTTTGTTTGAATGTGTTTGACTTTCATTTGATTCAATTTGCTTTGTAAAATACATTTGTCTTTCATTTGATGAAATTAGCATTGTTGAATGCATTAGGCTTTCATTTAGTTCATAAGCTTTCAATCTGTTTAACTTTCATTTGATTCAATTAGCTTTGTAGAATGCATTTGACTTTCATTTGATTCAATTAGCTTTGTTGAATGCATTTGACTATAATTTGATTCAAAAAGCTTTGTTTGAATGTGTTTGACTTTCATTTGATTCAATTTGCTTTGTAAAATACATTTGTCTTTCATTTGATCAAATTAGCATTGTTGAATGCATTAGGCTTTCATTTAGTTCATAAGCTTTCAATCTGTTTAACTTTCATTTGATTCAAGTAGCTTTGTAGAATGCATTTGACTTTCATTTGATTCAACTAGCTTTGTTGAATGCATTTGATTTTCATTACATTCAAAAAGCTTTGTTTGAATGTCTTTGACTTTCATTTGATTCAATTAGCTTTGTAGAGTGCATTTGACTTTCATTTTATTCAATTAGCTTTGTTGAATGCATTAGACTTTCATGTGATTCAAAAATCTTTGTTTGAATGTGTTTAAATTTCATTTGATTCAATTAGTTTATTTTGAATGTGTTTGATTTCCATTTAATTAAATTAGCTTTGTTGAATGCATTAGACTTTAACTTGCTTCAAAAAGATTTATTTGAATGTGTTTGGCTTTCATTGGATTAAATTAGTGTTGTTTGTATGTTTTTAACTTTCATTTGATTCAATTAGCTTTGTAGAATGCATTTGACTTTCATTTGATTCATTTAGCTTTGTTGAATGCATTTGTCATTCATTTTATTCAAAAAGCTTTGTTTGAGTGTGTTGACTTTCATTTGATTTAATTAGCTTTGTTTGAATGTGTTTGACATAAATTGGATTCAAAAAGCTTTGTTTGTAAGTGTTTTACTTTCATTTGATATAATTAGCTTTCATTGAATGGGTTTGACTTTCATTTGATTTAATTAGCTTTGTTTGAATGGGATTGACTTTCATTCGAGTGAATTAGCTTTGTTTGAATGTGTTTGACTTAAATTTGATTCATAAAGCTTGTTTGAATGTGTTTGACTTTCATTTGATTCAATTAGCTTTGTAGAATGCATTTGACTTACATTTGATTCAATTACCTTTGTTGAATGCATTAGACTTTAATTTTTTTCAAAAAACTTTGTTTGAATGTGTTTGTCGTTCTTTTGATTCAATTAGCTTTGTTGAATGCATCTGACTTTCATTTGATTCAATTAGCTTTGTTGAACGCATTAAACTTTAATTTGATTATAAATGCTTTGTATGAATGTGTTTGACTTTCATTAGATTCAATTAGCTTTGTTGAATGCATTTGACTATAATTTGATTCAAAAAGCTTTGTTTGAATGTGTTTGACTTTCATTTGATTCAATTTGCTTTGTAAAATACATTTGTCTTTCATTTGATGAAATTAGCATTGTTGAATGCATTAGGCTTTCATTTAGTTCATAAGCTTTCAATCTGTTTAACTTTCATTTGATTCAATTAGCTTTGTAGAATGCATTTGACTTTCATTTGATTCAATTAGCTTTGTTGAATGCATTTGATTTTCATTACATTCAAAAAGCTTTGTTTGAATGTCTTTGACTTTCATTTGATTCAATTAGCTTTGTAGAGTGCATTTGACTTTCATTTTATTCAATTAGCTTTGTTGAATGCATTAGACTTTCATGTGATTCAAAAAGCTTTGTTTGAATGTGTTTAAATTTCATTTGATTCAATTAGTTTATTTTGAATGTGTTTGATTTTCATATGATTCAATTAGCTTTGTTGAATGCATAAGACTTTCATTGGATTCAATTAGCTTAGTTTGAATGTGTTTGACTTTCCATTGATTCAATTAGATTTGTAGAATGCATTTGACATTCATTTTATTCAATAAGCTTTGTTTGAATGGTATTGACTTTCATTCGAGTGAATTAGCTTTGTTTGAATGTGTTTGACTTAAATTTGATTCATAAAGCTTGTTTGAATGTGTTTGACTTTCATTTGATTCAATTAGCTTTGTAGAATGCATTTGACTTTCATTTGATTCAATTACCTTTGTTGAATGCATTAGACTTTAATTTTTTTCAAAAATCTTTGTTTGAATGTGTTTGTCGTTCTTTTGATTCAATTAGCTTTGTTGAATGCATCTGACTTTCATTTGATTCAATTAGCTTTGTTGAACGCATTAAACTTTAATTTGATTATAAATGCTTTGTATGAATGTGTTTGACTTTCATTTGATTGAATTAGCTTTGTTGAATGCATTTGACTATAATTTGATTCAAAAAGCTTTGTTTGAATGTGTTTGACTTTCATTTGATTCAATTTGCTTTGTAAAATACATTTGTCTTTCATTTGATCAAATTAGCATTGTTGAATGCATTAGGTTTTCATTTAGTTCATAAGCTTTCAATCTGTTTAACTTTCATTTGATTAAATTAGCTTTGTAGAATGCATTTGACTTTCATTTGATTCAATTAGCTTTGTTGAATGCATCTGATTTTCATTACATTCAAAAAGCTTTGTTTAAATGTCTTTGACTTTCATTTGATTTAATTAGCTTTGTAGAATGCATTTGACTTTCATTTTATTCAATTAGCTTTGTAGAATGCATTTGACTTTCATTTCATTCAATTAGCTTTGTTGAATGCATTAGACTTTCTTTTGATTCAAAAAGATTTTTTTAAATGTGTTTAAATTTCATTTGATTCAATTAATTTATTTTGAATGTGTTTGATTTTCATTTAATTAAATTAGCTTTGTTGAATGCATTAGACTTTAACTTGCTTCAAAAAGATTTATTTGAATGTGTTTGGCTTTCATTGGATTAAATTAGTGTTGTTTGTATGTTTTTAACTTTCATTTGATTCAATTAGCTTTGTAGAATGCATTTGACTTTCATTTGATTCATTTAGCTTTGTTGAATGCATTTGACATTCATTTTATTCAAAAAGCTTTGTTTGAGTGTGTTGACTTTCATTTGATTTAATTAGCTTTGTTTGAATGTGTTTGACATAAATTGGATTCAAAAAGCTTTGTTTGTATGTGTTTGACATTCATTTGATATAATTAGCTTTCATTGAATGGGTTTGACTTTTATTTGATTTAATTAGCTTTTTTTGAATGTGTATGACTTAAATTTGATTAATAAAGCTTGTTTGAATGTGTTTGACTCTCATTTGATTCAATTAGCTTTTTTTGAATGTGTTTGACTTTCATATGATTCAATTAGCTTTGTTGAATGCATAAGACTTTCATTGGATTCAATTAGCTTTGTTTGAATGTGTTTGACTTTCCATTGATTCAATTAGATTTGTAGAATGCATTTGACATTCATTTTATTCAATAAGCTTTGTTAGAATGGGGTTGACTTTCATTCGAGTGAATTAGCTTTGTTTGAATGTGTTTGACTTAAATTTGATTCATAAACCTAGTTTGAATGTGTTTGATTTTCATTTGATTCAATTAGCTTTGTAGAATGCATTTGACTTTCATTTGATTCAATTACCTTTGTTGAATGCATTAGACTTTAATTTTTTTCAAAAAACTTTGTTTGAATGTGTTTGTCGTTCTTTTGATTCAATTAGCTTTGTTGAATGCATCTGACTTTCATTTGATTCAATTAGCTTTGTTGAACGCATTAAACTTTAATTTGATTATAAATGCTTTGTATGAATGTGTTTGACTTTCATTTGATTGAATTAGCTTTGTTGAATGCATTTGACTATAATTTGATTCAAAAAGCTTTGTTTGAATGTGTTTGACTTTCATTTGATTCATTTTGCTTTGTAAAATACATTTGTCTTTCATTTGATTAAATTAGCTTTGTAGAATGCATTTGACTTTCATTCGATTCAATTAGCTTTGTTGACTGCATTTGATTTTCATTACATTCAAAAAGCTTTGTTTGAATGTCTTTGACTTTCATTTGATTCAATTAGCTTTGTAGAATGCATTTGACTTTCATTTTATTCAATTAGCTTTGTTGAATGCATTAGATTTTCATGTGATTCAAAAAGCTGTGTTTGAATGTGTTTAAATTTCATTTGATTCAATTAGTTTATTTTGAATGTGTTTGATTTTCATTTAATGAAATTAGCTTTGTTGAATGCATTAGACTTTAACTTGCTTCAAAAAGATTTATTTGAATGTGTTTGGCTTTCATTGGATTAAATTAGTGTTGTTTGTATGTTTTTAACTTTCATTTGATTCAATTAGCTTTGTAGAATGCATTTGACTTTCATTTGATTCATTTAGCTTTGTTGAATGCATTTGACATTCATTTTATTCAAAAAGCTTTGTTTGAGTGTGTTGACTTTCATTTGATTTAATTAGCTTTGTTTGAATGTGTTTGACATAAATTGGATTCAAAAAGCTTTGTTTGAATGTGTTTGACTTTCATTTGATATAATTAGCTTTCATTGAATGTGTTTGACTTTCATTTGATTCAATTATCTTTGTAGAATGCATTTGACTTTCATTTCATTCAATAAGCTTTGTTGAATGAGTTTGACTCTCGTTTGATTCAATTAGCTTTTTTTGAATGTGTTTAAATTTCATTTGATTTAATTAGTTTATTTTGAATGTGTTTGATTTTCATTTAATCAAATTAGCTTTGTTGAATGCATTAGACTTTAACTTGCTTCAAAAAGATTTATTTGAATGTGTTTGGCTTTCATTGGATTAAATTAGTGTTGTTTGTACGTTTTTAACATTCATTTGATTCAATTAGCTTTGTAGAATGCATTTGACTTTCATTTGATTCATTTAGCTTTGTTGAATGCATTTGACATTCATTTTATTCAAAAAGCTTTGTTTGAGTGTGTTGACTTTCATTTGATTTAATTAGCTTTGTTTGAATGTGTTTGACATAAATTGGATTCAAAAAGCTTTGTTTGAATGTGTTTGACTTTCATTTGATATAATTACCTTTCATTGAATGTGTTTGACTTTCATTTGATTCAATTAGCTTTGTAGAATGCATTTGACTTTCATTTCATTCAATTAGTTTTGTTGAATGCATTAGACTATCATTTGATTCAAAAAGCTTTGTTTGAATGTGTTTAAATTTCATTTGATTCAATTAGTTTATTTTGAATGTGTTTGATTTTCATTTAATTAAATTAGCTTTGTTGAATGCATTAGACTTTAACTTGCTTCAAAAAGATTTATTTGAATGTGTTTGGCTTTCACTGGATTAAATTAGTGTTGTTTGTATGTTTTTTACTTTCGTTTGATTCAATTAGCTTTGTAGAATGCATTTGACTTTCATTTGATTCATTTAGCTTTGTTGAATGCATTTGACTATAATTTGATTCAAAAAGCTTTGTTTGAATGTGTTTGACTTTCATTTGATTAAATTAGTGTTGTTTTAATGTGTTTAACTTTCATTTGATTCAATTAGCTTTATAGAATGCATTTGACTCTCATTTTATTTATATAGCTTCGTTGAATGCATTTGACATTCATTTTATTCAAAAAGCTTTGTTTGAGTGTGTTGACTTTCATTTGATTTAATTAGCTTTGTTTGAAAGTGTTTGACTTAAATTTGATTCAAAAAGCTTTGTATGAATGTGTTTGACTTTCATTTGATTCAATTAGCTTTGTAGAATGCATTTGTCTTTCATTTGATTAAATTAGCATTGTTGAATGCATTAGGATTTCATTTTATTCATAAGCTTTGAATGTGTTTGACTTTCATTTGATTCAATTAGCTTTGTAGAATGCATTTGACTTTCATTTGATTCATAAGCTTTGAATGTGTTTCTCTTTCATTCGATTCAATTAGCTTTGTAGAATGCATTTGACTTTCATTATTTAATTCAATTAGTTTTGTTGAACGCATTTGACTTTCATTTGATTCAAAAACCTTTGTTTGAATGTGATTGACTTTCATTTGATTCAATTAGCTTTGTAGAATGCATTTGACTTTCATTTGATTCAATTAGCTTTGTTGAATGCATTAGACTTTCATTTGATTCAAAAAGCATTGTTTGAATGTGTTTAAATTTCATTTGATTCAATTAGCTTTGTTTGAATGTGTTTGACTTTCATTTAATTCAATTAGCTTTGTAGAATGTATTTGACTTTCATTTGATTCAATTAGCTTTATTGAATGCATTATACTTTAATTTGATTCAAAAAGCTTTGTTTGAATATGATTGACTTTTATTTGATTCAATTAGCTTTGACATTCATTTAATTCAATTAGCTTTGTAGAATGCATTTGACTTTCATTTGATTCAATTAGCTTTGTTTAATGCATTAGACTTTCATTTGATTCAAAAAGCTTTGTTTGAAAGGGTTTAACTTTCATTTGATTCAATTAGCTTTGTTTGAATGTGTTTGACTTTCATTTTATTCAAGTAGTTTTGTTGAATGCATTAGACTTTAACTTGATATAAAAGGATATATTTGAATGTGTTTGGCTTTCGTTGGATTAAATTAGTGTTGTTTGAATGTGTTTAACATTCATTTGATTCAATTAGCTTTGTTGAATGCATTTGACATTCATTTTATTCAAAAAGCTTTGTTTGAGTGTGTTGACTTTCATTTGATTTAATTAGCTTTGTTTGAATGTGTTTGACTTAAATTTGATTCAAAAAGCTTTGTTTGAATGTGTTTGATTTTCATTTGATTCAATTAGCTTTGTAGAATGCATTTGACTTTCATTTGATTCAATTAGCTTTGTAGAATGCATTTGACTTTCATTTGATTCAATTACCTTTGTTGAATGCATTAGTCTTTAATTTTTTTTCAAAAATCTGTGTTTGAATGTGTTTGTCGTTCTTTTGATTCAATTAGCTTTGTTGAATGCATCTGACTTTCATTTGATTCAATTAGCTTTGTTGAACGCATTAAACTTTAATTTGATTTTAAATGCTTTGTATGAATGTGTTTGACTTTAATTTGATTCGAAAAGCTTAGTTTGAATGTGTTTGACTTTCATTTGATTCAATTAGGTTTGTAGAATGCATTTGACTTTCATTTGATTCAATTATCTTTTTTGAATGCATTAGACTTTGATTTGATTCAATTAGCTTTGTTTGAATTTATTTGACTTTCATTTGATTCAATTAGCTTTGTTTGAATGTGTTTGACTTTCATTTGATTCAATTAGCTTTGTTTGAATGTGTTTGACTTTCATTTTATTCAGTTAGCTTTGTTTGAATATGCTTTACTTTCATTTGATTCAGTTAGCTTTGTAGAATGAATTTGTCTTTCATTTGATTCAATTAGCATTGTTAAATGCATTAGGCTTTCATTTGATTTAAAAACCTTTGTTTGAATGTGTTTAACTTTCATTTGATTCAATTAGCTTTGTTTGAATGTGTTTGACTTTCAAATTATTCAATTAGCTTTGTTAAATGCATTAGACTTTAACTTGTTTCAAAAAGATTTATTTTAATGTGTTTGGCTTTCATTGGATAAAATTAGTGGTGTTTTAATGTGTTTAACTTTCATTTGATTCAATTAGCTTTATAGAATGCATTTGACTCTCATTTGATTTATATAGCTTTGTTGAATGCATTTGACATTCATTTTATTCAAAAAGCTTTGTTTGAGTGTGTTGACTTTCATTTGATTTAATTAGCTTTGTTTGAAAGTGTTTGACTTAAATTTGATTCAAAAAGCTTTGTTTGTATGTGTTTGACTTTCATTTGATTCAATTAGCTTTGTAGAATGCATTTGTCTTACATTTGATTAAATTAGCATTATTGAATGCATTAGGATTTCATTTTATTCATAAGCTTTGAATGTGTTTGACTTTCATTTGATTCAATTAGCTTTGTAGAATGCATTTGACTTTCATTTGATTCAATTAGTTTTGTTGAATGCATTTGACTTTCATTTGATTCAAAAAGCTTTGTTTGAATGTGTTTGACTTTCATTTGATTCAATTAGCTTTGTAGAATGCATTTGACTTTCATTTCATTCAATTAGCTTATTTTAATGCATTAGACTTTCATTTGATTCAAAAAGCTTTGTTTGAATGTGTTTAAATTTCATTTGATTCAATTAGTTTATTTTGAATGTGTTTGATTTTCATTTAATTAAATTAGCTTTGTTGAATGCATTAGACTTTAACTTGCTTCAAAAAGATTTATTTGAATGTGTTTGGCTTTCATTGGATTAAATTAGTGTTGTTTGTATGTTTTTAACTTTCATTTTATTCAATTAGCTTTGTAGGATGCATTTGACTTTCATTTGATTCATTTAGCTTTGTTGAATGCATTTGACATTCATTTTATTCAAAAAGCTTTGTTTGAGTGTGTTGACTTTCATTTGATTTAATTAGCTTTGTTTGAATGTGTTTGACGTAAATTGGATTCAAAAAGCTTTGTTTGAATGTGTTTGACTTTCATTTGATATAATTAGCTTTCATTGAATGGGTTTGACTTTCATTTGATTTAATTAGCTTTGTTTGAATGTGTATGACTTAAATTTGATTAATAAAGCTTGTTTGAATGTGTTTGACTCTCATTTGATTCAATTAGCTTTTTTTAAATGTGTTTGACTTTCATATGATTCAATTAGCTTTGTTGAATGCATAAGACTTTCATTGGATTCAATTAGCTTAGTTTGAATGTGTTTGACTTTCCATTGATTCAATTAGATTTGTAGAATGAATTTGACATTCATTTTATTCAATAAGCTTTGTTTGAATGGGATTGACTTTCATTTGAGTGAATTAGCTTTGTTTGAATGTGTTTGACTTAAATTTGATTCATAAAGCTTGTTTGAATGTGTTTGACTTTCATTTGATTTAATTAGCTTTGTAGAATGCATTTGACTTTCATTTGATTCAATTACCTTTGTTGAATGCATTAGACTTTAATTTTTTTCAAAAAACTTTGTTTGAATGTGTTTGTCGTTCTTTTGATTCAATTAGCTTTGGTGAATGCATCTGACTTTCATTTGATTCAATTAGCTTTGTTGAACGCATTAAACTTTAATTTGATTATAAATGCTTTGTTTGAATGTGTTTGACTTTCATTTTATTCAATTAGCTTTGTTGAATGCATTAGACTTTAACTTGATATAAAAGGATATATTTGAATGTGTTTGGCTTTCGTTGGATTAAATTAGTGTTCTTTGAATATGTTTAACTTTCATTTGATTCAATTAGCTTTGTTGAATGCATTTGACATACATTTTATTCAAAAAGCTTTGTTTGAGTGTGTTGAATTTCATTTGATTCAATTAGCTTTGTTTGAATGTGTTTGACTTTCATTTGATTCAATTAGCTTTGTTTGAATGTGTTCGACTTTCCTTTGATTCAATTAGCTTTGTTTGAATGTGTATGACTTTTATTTTATTCAATTAGATTTGTTTGAATGTCCTTTACTTTCATTTGATTCAATTAGCTTTGTAGAATGAATTTGTCTTTCTTTTGATTCAATTAGTATTGTTGAATGCATTAGGCTTTCATTTGATTTAAAACCTTTGTTTGAATGTGTTTAACTTTCATTTGATTCAATTAGGTTTGTTTGAATGTGTTTGACTTTCAAATTATTTAATTGGCTTTGTTAAATGCATTAGACTTTAACTTGTTTCAAAAAGATTTATTTTAATGTGTTTAGCTTTCATTGGATTAAATTAGTGTTGTTTGAATGTGTTTAACTTTCATTTGATTCAATTAGCTTTATAGAATGCATTTGACTTTCATTTGATTTATATAGCTTCGTTGAACGAATTTGACATTCATTTTATTCAAAAAGCATTGTTTGAGTGTGTTGCCTTTCATTTGATTTAATTAGCTTTGTTTGAAAGTGTTTGACTTAAATTTGATTCAAAAAGCTTTGTTTGAATGTGTTTGACTTTCATTTGATTCAATTAGCTTTGTAGAATGCATTTGTCTTTCATTTGATTAAATTAGCATTGTTGAATGCATTAGGATTTCATTTGATTCATAAGCTTTGAATGTGTTTGACTTTCATTTGATTCAATTAGCTTTGTAGAATACATTTGACTTTCTTTTAATTCAATTAGTTTTGTTGAATGCATTTGACTTTCATTTGATTCAAAAAGCTTTGTTTGAATGTGTTTGACTTTCATTTGATTCAATTAGCTTTGTAGAATTCATTTGACTTTCATTTGATTCAATTAGCTTTGTTGAATGCATTAGACCTTCATTTGATTCAAAAAGCTTTGTTTGAATGTGTTTAAATTTCATTTGATTCAATTAGTTTTGTTTGAATGTGTTTGACTTTCATTTAATTAAATTAGCTTTGTTGAATGCATTAGACTTTAACTTGCTTCAAAAAGATTTATTTGAATGTGTTTGGCTTTCATTGGATTAAATTAGTGTTGTTTGAATGTTTTTAACTTTCATTTGATTCAATTAGTTTTGTAGAATGCATTTGACTTTCATTTGATTCATTTAGCTTTGTTGAATGCATTTGACATTCATTATATTCAAAAAGCTTTGTTTGAGTGTGTTGACTTTCATTTGATTTAATAAGCTTTGTTTGAATGTGTTTGACATTAATTGGATTCAAAAAGCTTTGTTTGAATGTGTTTGACTTTCATTCTATTCAATTAGATTTGATAAATGCATTTGACTTTCATTTGATTCAAAAAGCTCAGTTTGAATGTGTTTGACTTTCCTTTGATTCAATTAGCTTTGTTTGAATGTGGTTTACTTTCATTTGATTCAATTTGCTTTGTAGAATGCATTTGACTTTCATTTGATTCAATTAGCGTTGTTGAATGCATTTGACTATAATTTGATTCAATTAGCTTTGTTGAATGCATTTGACATTAATTTTATTCAAAAAGATTTGTTTGAGTGTGTTGACTTTCATTTGATTTAATTACTTTGTTTGAATGTGTTTGACTTAAATTTGATTCAAAAAGATTTGTTTGAATGTGTATGATTTTCATTTAATTCAATTAGCTTTGTAGAATGCATTTGACTTTAATTTAATTAAATTAGCTTTGTTTGAATGTGTTTGACTTTCATTTGATTCAATTAGCTTTGTTTGAATGTGTTTGACTTAAATTTGATTAAATTAGCTTTGTTGAATGCATTACACTCTAACTTTATTCAAAAAGCTTTGTTTCAATGTGTTTGACTTTTATTTGATTCAAATAGCTTTGTTGAATGCATTTGACTTTAATTTGATTTAAAAAGATTTGTTTGAATGTGTTTGACTTTCATTTAATTCAATTAGCTTTGTAGAATGCATTTGACTTTCATTTGATTCAATTAGCTTTGTTGAATGCATTAGAATTTAATTTTATTCAAAAAGCTTTGTTTCAATGTGTTTGTCTTTAATTTTATTCAATTAGCTTTGTTTGAAGGTGTTTGACTTTCATGTGATTCAATTAGCTATGTTGAATGCATTAGACTTTAACTTGATTCAAAAAGATTTATTTGAATGTGTTTGGCTTTCATTGAATTAAATTAGCTTTGTTTGAATGTGTTTAACTTTCAGTTGATTCAATTAGCTTCGTAGAATGCATTTGACTTTCATAAAAAAGCTTTGTTGAATGCATTTGACTTTCATAAAAAAGCTTTGTTTGAATGTGTTTGACTTTCATTTGATTTAATTAGCTTTGTTTGAATGTGTTTGACTTAAATTTGAATCAAAAAGCTTTGTTTGAATGTGTTTGACTTTTATTTGATTCAATTAGCTTTGTTTGAATGTGTTTGACTTTCAATTGATTCAATTAGCTTTGTAGAATGCATTTGACATTCATTTTATTCAAAAAGCTTTGTTGAATGCATTTGACTTTAATTTGATTCAAAAAGCTTTGTTTGAATCTATTTGACTTTCATTTGATTCAATTAGCTTTGTTTGAATGTGTTAGACTTTCCATTGATTCAATTAGCTTTGTTTAAATGTGTTTGACTTTCATTTGATTCAATTAGGTTTGTTGAATACATTAGACTTTCATTGGATTCAATTAACTTTGTTTGAATGTGTTTCACTTTCACTTGATTCAATTAGATTTGTAGAATGCATTTGACATTTATTTTATTCAAAAACCTTTGTTTAAATGGGTTTGAATTTAAATTTGATTCAAAAGTCTTGTTTGAATGTGTTTGACTTTCATTTGATTCAATTAGCTTTGTTGAATGCATTAGACTTTAATTTGATTTTAAAAGCTTTATTTGAATGTGTTTGACTTTCATTGGATTCAATTAGCTTTGTTTGAATGTGTTTGATTTTCATTTGACTCAAAAAGCTTTGTTTGAATGTTTTTAACTTTAATTGGACTCAATTAGCTTTCTTTGAATGTGTTTAACTTCCATTTGATTCAATTAGCTTTGTAGAATGCATTCGACTTTTGTTTGATTCAATTAGCTTTGTTGAATGCATTTGACATTAATTTGACCCAAAACTTGGTTTGAATGTGTTTGTCTTTCATTTGATTCAATTAGGTTTGTTTGAATGTGTTTGACTTTCATTTGATTTAATTAGCTTTGTTTTAATGTGTTTGACTTTCATTTGATTCAATTAGCTTTGTAGAATGCATTTGACAATCATTTGGTTCAATTAGCTTTGTTAAATGCATTAGACTTTAATTTGATTCAAAAAGCTTTGTTTGAATGTGTTTTACTTTCATTTGATTCAATAATCTTTGTTTGATTGTGTTTGACTTTCATTTGATTCAATTAGCTTTGTTGAATGCATTAGACTTTAATTTGATTTAAAAAGCTTTATTTAAATGTGTTTGACTTTAATTTGATTTAAAAAGCTTTGTTTGAATGTGTTTAACTTTCAGTTGATTCAATTAGCTTCGTAGAATGCATTTGACTTTCATAAAAAAGCTTTGTTGAATGCATTTGACATTCATAAAAAAGCTTTGTTTGAATGTGTTTGACTTTCATTTGATTTAATTAGCTTTGTTTGAATGTGTTTGACTTAAATTTGAATGAAAAAGCTTTGTTTGAATGTGTTTGACTTTCAAATTATTCAATTAGTTTTGTTAAATGCATTAGACTTTAACTTGTTTCAAAAAGATTTATTTGAATGTGTTTGGATTTCATTGGATTAAATTAGTGTTGTTTGAATGTTTTTAACTTTCATTTGATTCAATTAGCTTTGTAGAATGCATTTGACTTTCATTTGATTCATTTAGCTTTGTTGAATGCATTTGACATTCATTTTATTCAAAAAGCTTTGTTTGAGTGTGTTGACTATCGTTTGATTTAATTAGCTTTGTTTGAATGTGTTTGACATAAATTGGATTCAAAAAGCTTTGTTTGAATGTGTTTGACTTTCATTTGATATAATTAGCTTTCATTGAATGTGTTTGACTTTCATTTGATTTAATTAGCTTTGTTTGAATGTGTATGACTTTAATTTGATTCAATTAGCTTCGTTTAATGCATTAGACTTAATTCGATTTAATTAGCTTGGTTGAATTCATTAGACTTTAATTTGATACAAAAAGCTTTGTTTGAATGTGTTTTACTTTATTTGATTCAATTAACTTTGTTTCAATGTGTTTGACTATAATTTGATTCAAAAAGCTTTGTTTTTATGTGTTTGACTTTAATTTGATTCAATTAGCGTTGTAGAATGCATTTGACTTTCATTTGATTCAATTACCTATTTTGAACGCATTAGACTTAAATTTGATTCAAAATGCTTTGTTTGAATGTGTTTGACTTTAATTTGATTCAAAAAACTTTGTTTGAATGTGTTTGACTTTCATTTGATTCAATTAGCTTTGTTTTAATGTATTTCACCTTCATTTGATTCAATTAACTTTGTTAAATGCATAAGACTTTAATTTGAATTTGTTTGACTTTCATCGGATTCAATTAGGTTTGTTGAATGTGTTTGACTTTCATTCGATTCAGTTAGCTTTAATGAATACATTTGACTTTCATTTGATTCAAAAAGCACTATTTGAATGTGTTTGACTTTCAAATGATTCAATTAGGTTTGTTTGAATGTGTTTGACTTTCATTTGATTCAATTAGCTTTGTTTAATGCATTAGACTTTTATTTGATTCAAAAAGCTTTGTTTGAATGTGTTTGACTTTCACTTTATTCAATTAGCTTTGTTGAATGCATTAGACTTTAACTTGATATAAAAATATATATTTGAATTTGTTTGGCTTTCGTTGGATTAAATTAGTGTTGTTTGAATGTGTTTAACTTTCATTTGATTCAATTAGGTTTGTTTGAATATGTTTGACTTTCATTCTATTCAATTAGCTTTGATAAATGCATTTGACTTTCATTTGATTCAAAAAGCTCAGTTTGAATGTGTTTGACTTTCCTTTGATTCAATTAGCTTTGTTTGAATGTGGTTTACTTTCATTTGATTCAATTTGCTTTGTAGAATGCATTTGACTTTCATTTGATTCAATTAGCGTTGTTGAATGCATTTGACTATAATTTGATTCAATTAGCTTTGTTGAATGCATTTGACATTAATTTTATTCAAAAAGCTTTGTTTGAGTGTGTTGACTTTCATTTGATTTAATTAGCTTTGTTTGAATGTGTTTGACTTAAATTTGATTCAAAAAGCTTTGTTTGAATGTGTATGATTTTCATTTAATTCAATTAGCTTTGTAGAATGCATTTGACTTTAATTTAATTAAATTAGCTTTGTTTGAATGTGTTTGACTTTCATTTGCTTCAATTAGCTTTGTTTGAATGTGTTTGACTTAAATTTGATTAAATTAGCTTTGTTGAATGCATTACACTCTAACTTTATTCAAAAAGCTTTGTTTCAATGTGTTTGACTTTTATTTGATTCAAATAGCTTTGTTGAATGCATTTGACTTTAATTTGATTTAAAAAGATTTGTTTGAATGTGTTTGACTTTCATTTAATTCAATTAGCTTTGTAGAATGCATTTGACTTTCATTTGATTCAATTAGCTTTGTTGAATGCATTAGAATTTAATTTTATTCAAAAAGCTTTGTTTCAATGTGTTTGTCTTTAATTTTATTCAATTAGCTTTGTTTGAAGGTGTTTGACTTTCATGTGATTCAATTAGCTATGTTGAATGCATTAGACTTTAACTTGATTCAAAAAGATTTATTTGAATGTGTTTGGCTTTCATTGAATTAAATTAGCTTTGTTTGAATGTGTTTAACTTTCAGTTGATTCAATTAGCTTCGTAGAATGCATTTGACTTTCATAAAAAAGCTTTGTTGAATGCATTTGACTTTCATAAAAAAGCTTTGTTTGAATGTGTTTGACTTTCATTTGAATTAATTAGCTTTGTAGAATGTGTTTGACTTTTATTTGATTCAATTAGCTTTGTAGAATGAATTTGACTTTCATTTTATTAAATTAGCTTTATTGAAAGCATTAGACTTTAATTTGATTCAAAAAGCTTTGTTTGATTGTGTTTGACTTTCATTTAATATAATTAGCTTTGTTTGAATGTGTTTGACTTTCCTTTGATTCAAAAAGCTTTGTTTGAATGTGTTTCATTCAATTAGCTTTGTTTGAATGTGTTTGACTTTCATTTGATTAATTAGCTTTGTAGAATGTGTTTGACTTTCATTTGATTCAATTAGCTTTGTAGAATGAATTAGACATTCTTTTGATTAAATTAGCTTTGTTGAATGCATTAGACTTTAATTTGATTCAAAAAGTTTTGTTTGATTTTGTTTGACATTCATTTGATATAATTAGCTTTGTTGAATGCATTTGACTTTTATTTGATTCATTAAGCTTTGTTTGAATTTGTTTGACTTTCATTTGATTTAATAAGCTTTGTTGAATGCATTAAATTAGCTTTGTTTGAATGTGTTTGACTTTCAGTTGATTAAATTAGTCTTGTTTGAATGTGTTTGACTTTTATTTAATTCAATTAGCTTTGTAGAATGCATTTGACTTTCATTTGATTCTATTAGTTTTGTTGAATGTATAAGACTTTAATTTGATTGAAAAAGCTTTATTTGAATGTGTTTTACTTTCATTTGATTTACTTAGCTTTGTAGAATCCATTTGTCTTTCATCTGATTCAATTAACATTGTTGAATGCATTTGGCTTTCATTTTATTCATAAAGCTTGGTTGAATGTGTTTGACTTTCATTTGATTCGATTAACTTTTTTTAATGTGTTTGACTTTCAATTGATTCATAAGGCTTAGTTGAATGTGTTTGACCTTCATTTGATTCGATTAGCTTTGTTTGAATGTGTTTGACTTTCATTTGATTCATAAGGCTTAGTTGAATGTGTTTGACTTTCATTTGATTCGATTAGCTTTGTTTGAATGTGTTTGACTTTCATTTGATTCAATTAGCTTTGTTGAATGCATTAAACTTTAACTTGATTCAAAATGATTTATTTGAATGTGTTTGGCTTTCATTGGATTAAATTTGCGTTGTTTGAAGGTGTTTAACTTTCATTTGATTCAATTAGCTTTTTAGAATACATTTGAATTTCATTTGATTCATTCAGCTTTGTTCAATGCATTTGACATTCAATTTATTCAAAAAGCTTTGTTTGAATGTGTTAGACATTCATTTGATATAATTAGCATTGGTTTAATGTGTTTGACTTATATTTGATTCAAAAGCTTTGTTTGAATGTGTTTGAATTTCATTTGATCCAATTAGCTTTGTTTGCATGTGTTTGACTTTCATTTAATTCAATTAGCTTTGTTGAATGCATTAAACTTTAACTTGATTTTAAAAGATTTATTTGAACGTGTACGACTTTCAATGGATTCAATTAGCTTTGTTTGAATGTGTTTGACTTTTATTTGATTCAATTAGCTTTGTAGAATGCATTTGACTTTCATTTGATTCATTTAGCTTTGTTGAATGCATTTGACTTTCATTTGATTTAAAAAGCTTTGTTTTAATGTGTTTGACTTTCATTTGATTCAATTAGCTTTGTTTGAATGTGTTTGACTTAAATATGATTATATTAGCTTTGTTGAATGCATTACACTCTAATTTGATTCAAAATGCTTTGTTTGAATGTGTTCGACTTTCATTTGATTCAAATAGCTTTGTTGAATGCATTTGACTTTCATTTGATTTAAAAAGCTTTGTTTGAATGTGTTTGACTTTCATTTAATTCAATTAGCTTTGTAGAATGCATTTGACTTTCATTTAATTCAATTAGCTTTGTTGAATGCATTAGACTTTAACTTGATTCAAAAAGATTTATTTGAATGTGTTTGGCTTTCATTGGATTTAATTAGCTTTGTTTGAATGTGTTTAACTTTCAGTTGATTCAATTAGCTTCGTAGAATGCATTTGACTTTCATTTAATTCATTTAGCTTTGTTGAATGCATTTGACATTCATAAAAAAGCTTTGTTTGAATGTGTTTGACTTTTATTTGATTCAATTAGCTTTGTTTGAATGTGTTTGACTTTCAATTGATTCAATTAGCTTTGTAGAATGCATTTGACATTCATTTTATTCAAAAAGCTTTGTTGAATGCATTTGACTTTAATTTGATTCAAAAAGCTTTGTTTGATTCTGTTTGACTTTTATTTGATTCAATTAGCTTTGTTTGAATGTGTTTGACTTTCATTTGATTTAATTAGCTTTGTAGAATGTTTTTGACTTTTATTTGATTCATTTAGCTTTGTAGAATGAATTTGACTTTCATTTGATTAAATTAGCTTTATTGAAAGCAATAGACTTTAATTTGATTCAAAAAGCTTTGTTTGATTGTGTTTGACTTTCATTTAATATAGTTAGCTTTGTTTGAATGTGTTTGACTTTCCTTTGATTCAAAAAGCTTTGTTTGAATGTGTTTCATTCAATTAGGTTTGTTTGAATGTGTTTGACTTTCATTTGATTAATTAGCTTTGTAGAATGTGTATGACTTTCTTTGATTCAATTAGCTTTGTAGAATGAATTAGACTTTGTTTAGATTAAATTAGCTTTGTTGAATGCATTAGACTTTAATTTGATTCAAAAAGTTTTGTTTGATTGTGTTTGACATTCATTTGATATAATTAGCTTTGTTGAATGCATTTGACTTTTATTTGATTCATAAAGCTTTGTTTGAATTTGTTTGATTTTCATTTGATTTAATTAGCTTTGTTGAATGCATTAAATTAGCTTTGTTTGAATGTGTTTGACTTTCAGTTGATTAAATTAGTCTTGTTTGAATGTGTTTGACTTTTATTTAATTCAATTAGCTTTGTAGAATGCATTTGACTTTCATTTGATTCTATTAGCTTTGTTGAATGCATAAGACTTTAATTTGATTGAAAAAGCTTTATTTGAATGTGTTTTACTTTAATTTGATTTACTTAGCTTTGTAGAATCCATTTGTCTTTCATCTTATTCAATTAGCATTGTTGAATGCATTTGGCTTTCATTTGATTCATAAAGCTTGGTTGAATGTGTTTGACTTTCATTTGATTCGATTAACTTTTTTTAATGTGTTTGACTTTCAATTGATTCATAAGGCTTAGTTGAATGTGTTTGACCTTCATTTGATTCGATTAGCTTTGTTTGAATGTGTTTGACTTTCATTTGATTCATAAGGCTTAGTTGAATGTGTTTGACTTTCATTTGATTCGATTAGCTTTGTTTGAATGTGTTTGACTTTCATTTGATTCAATTAGCTTTGTTGAATGCATTAAACTTTAACTTGATTCAAAATGATTTATTTGAATGTGTTTGGCTTTCATTGGATTAAATTTGCGTTGTTTGAAGGTGTTTAACTTTCATTTGATTCAATTAGCTTTTTAGAATACATTTGAATTTCATTTGATTCATTCAGCTTTGTTCAATGCATTTGACATTCAATTTATTCAAAAAGCTTTGTTTGAATGTGTTAGACATTCATTTGATATAATTAGCATTGGTTTAATGTGTTTGACTTATATTTGATTCAAAAGCTTTGTTTGAATGTGTTTGAATTTCATTTGATCCAATTAGCTTTGTTTGCATGTGTTTGACTTTCATTTAATTCAATTAGCTTTGTTGAATGCATTAAACTTTAACTTGATTTTAAAAGATTTATTTGAACGTGTACGACTTTCAATGGATTCAATTAGATTTGTTTGAATGTGTTTGACTTTTATTTGATTCAATTAGCTTTGTAGAATGCATTTGACTTTCATTTTATTCAATTAGCTTTGTTGAATGCATTTGACTTTCATTTGATTTAAAAAGCTTTGTTTGAATGTGTTTGACTTTCATTTGATTCAATTAGCTTTGTTTGAATGTGTTTGACTTAAATATGATTATATTAGCTTTGTTGAATGCATTACACTCTAATTTGATTCAAAATGCTTTGTTTGAATGTGTTCGACTTTCATTTGATTCAAATAGCTTTGTTGAATGCATTTGACTTTCATTTGATTTAAAAAGCTTTGTTTGAATGTGTTTGACTTTCATTTAATTCAATTAGCTTTGTAGAATGCATTTGACTTTCATTTAATTCAATTAGCTTTGTTGAATGCATTAGACTTTAACTTGATTCAAAAAGATTTATTTGAATGTGTTTGGCTTTCATTGGATTAAATTAGCTTTGTTTGAATGTGTTTAACTTTTAGTTGATTCAATTAGCTTCGTAGAATGCATTTGACTTTCATTTAATTCATTTAGCTTTGTTGAATGCATTTAACATTCATAAAAAAGCTTTGTTTGAATGTGTTTGACTTTTATTTGATTCAATTAGCTTTGTTTGAATGTGTTTGACTTTCAATTGATTCAATTAGCTTTGTAGAATGCATTTGACATTCATTTTATTCAAAAAGCTTTGTTGAATGCATTTGACTTTAATTTGATTCAAAAAGCTTTGTTTGATTCTGTTTGACTTTTATTTGATTCAATTAGCTTTGTTTGAATGTGTTTGACTTTCATTTGATTTAATTAGCTTTGTAGAATGTGTTTGACTTTTATTTTATTCATTTAGCTTTGTAGAATGAATTTGACTTTCATTTGATTAAATTAGCTTTATTGAAAGCAATAGACTTTAATTTGATTCAAAAAGCTTTGTTTGATTGTGTTTGACTTTCATTTAATATAATTAGCTCTGTTTGAATGTGTTTGACTTTCCTTTGATTCAAAAAGCTTTGTTTGAATGTGTTTCATTCAATTAGGTTTGTTTGAATGTGTTTGACTTTCATTTGATTAATTAGCTTTGTAGAATGTGTATGACTTTCTTTGATTCAATTAGCTTTGTAGAATGAATTAGACTTTGTTTAGATTAAATTAGCTTTGTTGAATGCATTAGACTTTAATTTGATTCAAAAAGTTTTGTTTGATTGTGTTTGACATTCATTTGATATAATTAGCTTTGTTGAATGCATTTGACTTTTATTTGATTCATAAAGCTTTGTTTGAATTTGTTTGATTTTCATTTGATTTAATTAGCTTTGTTGAATGCATTAAATTAGCTTTGTTTGAATGTGTTTGACTTTCAGTTGATTAAATTAGTCTTGTTTGAATGTGTTTGACTTTTATTTAATTCAATTAGCTTTGTAGAATGCATTTGACTTTCATTTGATTCTATTAGCTTTGTTGAATGCATAAGACTTTAATTTGATTGAAAAAGCTTTATTTGAATGTGTTTTACTTTAATTTGATTTACTTAGCTTTGTAGAATCCATTTGTCTTTCATCTGATTCAATTAGCATTGTTGAATGCATTTGGCTTTCATTTGATTCATAAAGCTTGGTTGAATGTGTTTGACTATCATTTTATTCGATTAACTTTTTTTAATGTGTTTGACTTTCAATTGATTCATAAGGCTTAGTTGAATGTGTTTGACCTTCATTTGATTCGATTAGCTTTGTTTGAATGTGTTTGACTTTCCATTGATTCATAAGGCTTAGTTGAATGTGTTTGACCTTCATTTGATTCGATTAGCTTTGTTTGAATGTGTTTGACTTTCATTTGATTCAATTAGCTTTGTTTAAATGTGTTTGACTTTCATTTGATTCAATTAGCTTTGTTGAATGCATTAAACTTTAACTTGAATCAAAATGATTTATTTGAATGTGTTTGGCTTTCATTGGATTAAATTTGCGTTGTTTGAAGGTGTTTAACTTTCATTTGATTCAATTAGGTTTGTAGAATACATTCGAATTTCATTTGTTTCATTCAGCTTTGTTCAATGCATTTGACATTCAATTTATTCAAAAAGCTTTGTTTGAATGTGTTAGACATTCATTTGATATAATTAGCATTGGTTTAATGTGTTTGACATATATTTGATTCAAAAAGCTTTGTTTGAATGTGTTTGACTTTCCATTGATTCAATTAGCTTTGTTTAAATGTGTTTGACTTTCATTTTATTCAATTAGCTTTGTTTGAATGTGTTTGACTTTCATTTGATTTAATTAGCTTTGTAGAATGTGTATGAATTTTATTTGATTCAATTAACTTTGTAGAATGAATTTGACTTTCTTTTGATTAAATTAGCTTTATTGAAAGCATTAGACTTTAATTTGATTCGAAAAGCTTTGTTTGATTGTGTTTAACTTTCATTTAATATAATTAGCTTTGTTTGAATGTGTTTGACTTTCCTTTGATTCAAAAAGCTTTGTTTGAATGTGTTTCATTCAATTAGCTTTGTTTGAATGTGTTTGACTTTCATTTGATTAATTAGCTTTGTAGAATGTGTTTGACTTTCATTTGATTCAATTAGCTTTGTAGAATGAATTAGACATTCTTTTGATTAAATTAGCTTTGTTGAATGCATTAGACTTTAATTTGATTCAAAAAGTTTTGTTTGATTTTGTTTGACATTCATTTGATATAATTAGCTTTGTTGAATGCATTTGACTTTTATTTGATTCATTAAGCTTTGTTTGAATTTGTTTGACTTTCATTTGATTTAATAAGCTTTGTTGAATGCATTAAATTAGCTTTGTTTGAATGTGTTTGACTTTCAGTTGATTAAATTAGTCTTGTTTAAATGTGTTTGACTTTTATTTAATTCAATTAGCTTTGTAGAATGCATTTGACTTTCATTTGATTCTATTAGTTTTGTTGAATGCATAAGACTTTAATTTGATTGAAAAAGCTTTATTTGAATGTGTTTTACTTTCATTTGATTTACTTAGCTTTGTAGAATCCATTTGTCTTTCATCTGATTCAATTAGCATTGTTGAATGCATTTGGCTTTCATTTGATTCATAAAGCTTGGTTGAATGTGTTTGACTTTCATTTGATTCGATTAACTTTTTTTAATGTGTTCGACTTTCAATTGATTCATAAGGCTTAGTTGAATGTGTTTGACCTTCATTTGATTCGATTAGCTTTGTTTGAATGTGTTTGACTTTCATTTGATTCAAAAGGCTTAGTTGAATGTGTTTGACTTTCATTTGATTCGATTAGCTTTGTTTGAATCTGTTTGACTTTTTTTTGATTCAATTAGCTTTGTTGAATGCATTAAACTTTAACTTGATTCAAAATGATTTATTTGAATGTGTTTGGCTTTCATTGGATTAAATTTGCGTTGTTTGAAGGTGTTTAACTTTCATTTGATTCAATTAGCTTTGTAGAATACATTTGACTTTCATTTGATTCATTTAGCTTTGTTCAATGCATTTGACATTCAATTTATTCAAAAAGCTTTGTTTGAATGTGTTAGACATTCATTTGATATAATTAGCATTGGTTTAATGTGTTTGACTTATATTTGATTCAAAAGCTTTGTTTGAATGTGTTTGAATTTCATTTGATCCAATTAGCTTTGTTTGCATGTGTTTGACTTTCATTTAATTCAATTAGCTTTGTTGAATGCATTAAAGTTTAACTTGATTTTAAAAGATTTATTTGAATGTGTACGACTTTCAATGGATTCAATTAGCTTTGTTTGAATGTGTTTGACTTTTATTTGATTCAATTAGCTTTGTAGAATGCATTTGACTTTCATTTGATTCAATTAGCTTTGTTGAATGCATTTGACTTTCATTTGATTTAAAAAGCTTTGTTTCAATGTGTTTGACTTTCATTTGATTTAAAAAGCTTTGTTTCAATGTGTTTGACTTTTATTTGATTCAATTAGCTTTGTTTGAATGTGTTTGACTTAAATATGATTATATTAGCTTTATTGAATGCATTACATTCTAATTTGATTCAAAAAGCATTGTTTGAATGTGTTCGACTTTCATTTGATTCAAATAGCTTTGTTGAATGCATTTGACTTTCATTTGATTTAAAAAGCTTTGTTTGAATGTGTTTGACTTTCATTTAATTCAATTAGCTTTGTAGAATGCATTTGACTTTCATTTGATTCAATTAGCTTTGTTGAATGCATTAGAATTTAATTTTATTCAAAAAGCTTTGTTTCAATGTGTTTTCTTTAATTTTATTCAATTAGCTTTGTTTGAAG
This sequence comes from Chenopodium berlandieri, assembly GCA_034703905.1. Taxonomy (NCBI): domain Eukaryota; kingdom Viridiplantae; phylum Streptophyta; class Magnoliopsida; order Caryophyllales; family Amaranthaceae; genus Chenopodium; species Chenopodium berlandieri. The sequence goes on along the minus strand of CM068291.1, from coordinate 34,262,594 downwards.
GTGTTTGACTTTCATGTGATTCAATTAGCTTTGTTGAATGCATTAGACTTTAACTTGATTCAAAAAGATTTAGTTGAATATTTTTGGCTTTCATTGGATTAAATTAACTTTGTTTGACTGTGTTTAACTTTCAGTTGATTCAATTAGCTTCGTAGAATGCATTTGACTTTCATTTAATTCAATTAGCTTTGTTGAATGCATTTGACATTCATAAAAAAGCTTTTTTTGAATGTGTTTGACTTTCATTTGATTTAATTAGCTTTGTTTGAATGTGTTTGACTTAAATTTGAATCAAAAAGCTTTGTTTGATTGTGTTTGACTTTCATTTGATTCAATTAGCTTTGACATTCATTTAATTCAATTAGCTTTGTTTGAATGTGTTTGACTTTCATTTGTTTCAATTAGCTTTGTTGAATACATTAGACTTTAATTTGATTTAATTAGCTTTGTTGAATTCATTAGGTTTTAATTTGATTCAAAAAGCTTTATTTGAATGTGTTTGACTTTAATTTGATTCAAAAAGTTTTGTTTGAATCTATTTTACTTTCATTTGATTCAATTAGCTTTTTTGAATGTGTTTGACTTTCAATAGATTTAATTAGCTTTGTTGAATGCATTTGACTATAATTTGATTTCAAAAGCTTTGTTTGAATGTATTTGACTTTCATTTGATTCAATTAGCTTTGTTTGAATGTGTTTGACTTTCTTTTAATTCAATTAGCTTTGTATAATGTATTTGACTTTCATTTGATTCAATTAGCTTTATTGAATGCATTATACTTTATTTTGATTCAAAAAGCTTTGTTTGAGTGTGATTGACTTTTATTTTATTCAATTTGCTTTGACATTCATTTAATTCAATTTGCTTCGTTTGAATGTGTTTGACTTTCATTTGTTTCAATTAGCTTTGTTGAATGCATTAGACTTTAATTTGATTTAATTAGCTTTGTTGAATTCATTAGGTTTTAATTTGATTCAAAAAGCTTTGTTTGACTTTAATTTGATTCAAAAAGCTTTGTTTGAATCTATTTAACTTTCATTTGATTCAATTAGCTTTGTTTGAATGTGTTTGACTTTCATTTGATTCAATTAGCTTTGTTGAATGCATTAGAATTTAATTTTATTCAAAAAGCTTTGTTTCAATGTGTTTGTCTTTAATTTTATTCAATTAGCTTTGTTTGAAGGTGTTTGACTTTCATGTGATTCAATTAGCTATGTTGAATGCATTAGACTTTAACTTGATTCAAAAAGATTTATTTGAATGTGTTTGGCTTTCATTGGATTAAATTAGCTTTGTTTGAATGTGTTTAACTTTCAGTTGATTCAATTAGCTTCGTAGAATGCATTTGACTTTCATTTAATTCATTTAGCTTTGTTAAATGCATTTGACATTCATAAAAAAAGCTTTGTTTGAATGTGTTTGACTTTCATTTGATTTAATTAACTTTGTTTGAATGTGTTTGACTTAAATTTGAATCAAAAAGCTTTGTTTGAATGTGTTTGACTTTTATTTGATTCAATTAGCTTTGACATTCATTTAATTCAATTAGCTTTGTTTGAACGTGTTTGACTTTCATTTGTTTCAATTAGCTTTGTTGAATGCTTTAGACTTTAATTTGATTTAATTAGCTTTGTTGAACTCATTAGGTTTTAATTTGATTCAAAAAGCTTTATTTGAAAGTGTTTGACTTTAATTTGATTCAAAAAGCTTTGTTTGAATCTATTTAACTTTCATTTGATTCAATTAACTTTGTTTGAATGTGTTTGACTTTCATTTGATTCAATTAGCTTTGTTTAAATGTGTTTGACTTTCATTTGATTAAATTAGCGTTGTTGAATGAATTAGACTCTAGTTTGATTCAAAAAGCTTTGTTTGTATGTGTTTGACTTTCATTTGATTCAAATAGCTTTGTTGAATGCATTTGACTTTCATTTGATTTAAAAATCTTTGTTTGAATGTGTTTGACTTTCATTTAATTCAATTAGCTTTGTAGAATGCATTTGACTTTCATTTGATTCAATTAGCTTTGTTGAATGCATTAGACTTTAATTTTATTCAAAAAGCTTTGTTTCAATGTGTTTGTCTTTAATTTGATACAATTAGCTTTGTTTGTAGGTGTTTAACTTTCATTTGTTTCAATTAGCTTCGTAGAATGCATTAAACTTTCATTTAATTAAATTAGCTTTGTTTGAATGTGTTTGACTTTCATTTGATTCAATTAGCTTTGTTTCAATGTGTTTGACTTTCATTTGATTCAAATAGCTTTGTTGAATGCATTTGACTTTTATTTGATTTAAAAAGCTTTGTTTGAATGTGTTTGACTTTCATTTGATTCAATTAGCTTTGTAGAATGGATTTGACTTTCATTTGATTCAATTAGCTTTGTTGAATGCATTAGAATTTAATTTTTATTCAAAAAGCTTTGTTTCAATGTGTTTGTCTTTAATTTTATTCAATTAGCTTTGTTTGAAGGTGTTTGACTTTCATTTGATTCAATTAGCTATGTTGAATGCATTAGACTTTAACTTGATTCAAACAGATTTATTTGAATGTGTTTGGCTTCATTGGATTCAATTAGCTTTGTTTGAATGTGTTTAACTTTCAGTTGATTCAATTAGCTTCGTAGAATGCATTTGACTTTCATTTAATTCATTTAGCATTGTTGAATGCATTTGACATTCATAAAAAAGCTTTGTTTGAATGTGTTTGACTTTTATTTGATTCAATTAGCTTTGTTTGAATGTGTTTGACTTTCAATTGATTCAATTAGCTTTGTAGAATGCATTTGACATTCATTTTATTCAAAAAGCTTTGTTGAATGCATTTGACTTTAATTTGATTCAAAAAGCTTTGTTTGAATTTGTTTGACTATTATTTGATTCAATTAGCTTTGTTTGAATGTATTAGACTTTCCATTGATTCAATTAGCTTTGTTTAAATGTGTTTCACTTTCATTTGATTCAATTAGCTTTGTTTGAATGTGTTTGACTTTCATTTGATTTAATTAGCTTTGTAGAATGTGTTTGACTTTTTTTGATTCATTTCGCTTTGTAGAATGAATTTGACTTTCATTTGATTAAATTAGCTTTATTGAAAGCATTAGACTTTAATTTGATTCAAAAAGCTTTGTTTGATTGTGTTTGACTTTCATTTAATATAATTAGCTTTGTTTGAATGTGTTTGACTTTCATTTGATTCAAAAAGCTTTGTTTGAATGTGTTTCATTCAATTAGCTTTGTTTGAATGTGTTTGACTTTCATTTTATTAATTATTTTTGTAGAATGTGTATGACTTTCATTTGATTCAATTAGCTTTGTAGAATGAATTCGACTTTGTTTAGATTAAATTAGCTTTGTTAAATGCATTAGACTTTAATTTGATTCAAAAAGTTTTGTTTGATTGTGTTTGACATTCATTTGATATAATTAGCTTTGTTGAATGCATTTGACTTTTATTTGATTCATAAAGCTTTGTTTGAATTTGTTTGATTTTCATTTGATTTTATTAGCTTTGTTGAATGCATTAAATTAGCTTTGTTTGAATGTGTTTGACTTTCAGTTGATTAAATTAGTCTTGTTTGAATGTGTTTGACTTTTATTTAATTCAATTAGCTTTGTAGAATGCATTTGACTTTCATTTGATTCTATTAGCTTTGTTGAATGCATAAGACTTTAATTTGATTGAAAAAGCTTTATTTGAATGTGTTTTACTTTCATTTGATTTACTTAGCTTTGTAGAATCCATTTGTCTTTCATCTGATTCAATTAGCATTGTAGAATGCATTTGACTTTCATTTGATTCAATTTGCTTTGTTGAATGCATTTAACTTTCATTTGATTCAAAAAGCTTTGTTTGAATGTGTTTGGCTTTCATTTGATCCAATTAGCTTTATTTGTATGTGTTTGACTTTCATTTAATTCAGTTAGCTTTGTTGAATGCATTAAACTTTAACTTGATTTTAAAAGATTTATTTGAATGTGTACGACTTTCAATGGATTCAATTAGCTTTGTTTGAATGTGTTTGACTTTTATTTAATTCAATTAGCTTTGTAGAATGCATTTGACTTTCATTTGATTCAATTAGCTTTGTAGAATGCATTTGACTTTCATTTGATTTAAAAAGCTTTGTTTGAATGTGTTTGATTTTCATTTGATTCAAAAAGCTTTGTTTGAATGTGTTTAAATTTCATTTGATTCAATTAGTTTATTTTGAATGTGTTTGATTTTCATTTAATTAAATTAGCTTTGTTGAATGCATTAGACTTTAACTTGCTTCAAAAAGATTTATTTGAATGTGTTTGGCTTTCATTGGATTAAATTAGTGTTGTTTGTATGTTTTTAACTTTCATTTTATTCAATTAGCTTTGTAGGATGCATTTGACTTTCATTTGATTCATTTAGCTTTGTTGAATGCATTTGACATTCATTTTATTCAAAAAGCTTTGTTTGAGTGTGTTGACTTTCATTTGATTTAATTAGCTTTGTTTGAATGTGTTTGACGTAAATTGGATTCAAAAAGCTTTGTTTGAATGTGTTTGACTTTCATTTGATATAATTAGCTTTCATTGAATGGGTTTGACTTTCATTTGATTTAATTAGCTTTGTTTGAATGTGTATGACTTAAATTTGATTAATAAAGCTTGTTTGAATGTGTTTGACTCTCATTTGATTCAATTAACTTTTTTTAAATGTGTTTGACTTTCATATGATTCAATTAGCTTTGTTGAATGCATAAGACTTTCATTGGATTCAATTAGCTTAGTTTGAATGTGTTTGACTTTCCATTGATTCAATTAGATTTGTAGAATGAATTTGACATTCATTTTATTCAATAAGCTTTGTTTGAATGGGATTGACTTTCATTTGAGTGAATTAGCTTTGTTTGAATGTGTTTGACTTAAATTTGATTCATAAAGCTTGTTTGAATGTGTTTGACTTTCATTTGATTTAATTAGCTTTGTAGAATGCATTTGACTTTCATTTGATTCAATTACCTTTGTTGAATGCATTAGACTTTAATTTTTTTCAAAAAACTTTGTTTGAATGTGTTTGTCGTTCTTTTGATTCAATTAGCTTTGGTGAATGCATCTGACTTTCATTTGATTCAATTAGCTTTGTTGAACGCATTAAACTTTAATTTGATTATAAATGCTTTGTTTGAATGTGTTTGACTTTCATTTTATTCAATTAGCTTTGTTGAATGCATTAGACTTTAACTTGATATAAAAGGATATATTTGAATGTGTTTGGCTTTCGTTGGATTAAATTAGTGTTGTTTGAATGTGTTTAACTTTCATTTGATTCAATTAGCTTTGTTGAATGCATTTGACATTCATTTTTTTCAAAAAGCTTTGTTTGAGTGTGTTGACTTTCATTTGATTTAATTAGCTTTGTTTGAATGTGTTTAACTTAAATTTGTTTCAAAAAGCTTTGTTTGAATGTGTTTGATTTTCATTTGATTCAATTAGCTTTGTAGAATGCATTTGACTTTCATTTGATTCAATTATCTTTGTTGAATGCATTTGATTCAATTAGCTTTGTTTGAATTTATTTGACTTTCATTTGATTCAATTAGCTTTGTTTGAATGTGTTTGACTTTCATTTGATTCAATTAGCTTTGTTTGAATGTGTTTGACTTTCCTTTGATTCAATTAGCTTTGTTTGAATGTGTTTGACTTTTATTTTATTCAATTATCTTTGTTGAATGCATTAGACTTTGATTTGATTCAAAATGCTTTGTTTAAATGTGTTTGACTTTAATTTGATTCAAAAAGTTTTGTTCGAATTTATTTGACTTTCATTTGATTAAATTAGCTTTGTTTGAATGTGTTTGACTTTCATTTGATTCAATTAGCTTTGTTTGAATGTGTTTGACTTTCCTTTGATTCAATTAGCTTTATTTGAATGTGTTTGACTTTTATTTTATGCAATTAAATTTGTTTGAATGTCCTTTACTTTCATTTGATTCAATTAGCTTTGTAGAATGAATTTGTCTTTCTTTTGATTCAATAAGCATTGTTGAATGCATTAGGCTTTCATTTGATTTAAAACCTTTGTTTGAACGTGTTTAACTTTCATTTGATTTAATTAGCTTTGTTAAATGCATTTGACATTCATTTTTTTCAAAAAGCTTTGTTTGAGTGTGTTGACTTTCATTTGATTTAATTAGCTTTGTTTGAATGTGTTTGACTTAAATTTGATTCAAAAAGCTTTGTTTGAAAGTGTTTGACTTTCATTTGATATAATTAGCTTTCATTGAATGGGTTTGACTTTCATTTGATTTAATTAGCTTTGTTTGAATGTGTAGGACTTAAATTTGATTAATAAAGCTTGTTTGAATGTGTTTGACTCTCATTTGATTCAATTAGCTTTTTTTTAATGTGTTTGACTTTCATATGATTCAATTAGCGTTGTTGAATGCATAAGACTTTCATTGGATTCAATTAGCTTTGTTCGAATGTGTTTGACTTTCCATTGATTCAATTAGATTTGTAAAATGCATTTGACATTTATTTTATTCAATAAGCTTTGTTTGAATGGGATTGACATTCGTTCGAGTGAATTAGCTTTGTTTGAATGTGTTTGACTTAAATTTGATTCATAAAGCTTGTTTGAATGTGTTTGACTTTCATTTGATTCAATTAGCTTTGTAGAATGCATTTGACTTTCATTTGATTCAATTACCTTTGTTGAATGCATTAGACTTTAATTTTTTTCAAAAAGCTTTGTTTGAATGTGTTTGTCGTTCTTTTGATTTAATAAGCTTTGTTGAATGCATTTGACTTTCATTTGATTCAATTAGCTTTGTTGAACGCATTAAACTTTAATTTGATTATAAATGCTTTGTATGAATGTGTTTGAATTTATTTTGATTCAAAAAGCTTAGATTGAATGTGTTTGACTTTCATTTGATTCAATTAACTATGTTTGAAAGTGTTTGACTTTTATTTGATTTAATTAGCTTTTTTGAATGTGTTTGACTTTCATTTGATTCAATTAGCTTTGTTGAATGCATTTTACTATAATTTGATTCAAAAAGCTTTGTTTGAATGCATTTGACTTTCATTTGATTCAACTAGCTTTGTTTGAATGTGTTTGACTTTATTTAATTCAATTAGTTTTGTAGAATGAATTTGACTTTCATTTCATTCAATTAGCTTTATTGAATGCATTATACTTTAATTTGATTCAAAAAGCTTTGTTTGAATAAGATTGATTTTTATTTGATTCAATTAGCTTTGACATTCATTTAATTCAATTATCTTTGTAGAATGCATTTGACTTTCATTTGATTCAATTAGCTTTGTTTAACGCATTGGACTTTCATTTGATTCAAAAAGCTTTGTTTGAATGTGTTTAACTTTCATTTGATTCAATTAGCTTTGTTTGAATGTGTTTGACTTTCATTTTATTCAATTAGCTTGGTTGAATGCATTAGACTTTAACTTGATATAAAAGGATATATTTGAATGTGTTTGGCTTTCGTTGGATTAAATTAGTGTTCTTTGAATATGTTTAACTTTCATTTGATTCAATTAGCTTTGTTGAATGCATTTGACATACATTTTATTCAAAAAGCTTTGTTTGAGTGTGTTGAATTTCATTTGATTCAATTAGCTTTGTTTGAATGTGTTTGACTTTCATTTGATTCAATTAGCTTTGTTTGAATGTGTTCGACTTTCCTTTGATTCAATTAGCTTTGTTTAAATTTGTATGACTTTTATTTTATTCAATTAGATTTGTTTGAATGTCCTTTACTTTCATTTGATTCAATTAGCTTTGTAGAATGAATTTGTCTTTCTTTTGATTCAATTAGTATTGTTGAATGCATTAGGCTTTCATTTGATTTAAAACCTTTGTTTGAATGTGTTTAACTTTCATTTGATTCAATTAGGTTTGTTTGAATGTGTTTGACTTTCAAATTATTTAATTGGCTTTGTTAAATGCATTAGACTTTAACTTGTTTCAAAAAGATTTATTTTAATGTGTTTGGCTTTCATTGGATTAAATTAGTGTTGTTTGAATGTGTTTAACTTTCATTTGATTCAATTAGCTTTATAGAATGCATTTGACTTTCATTTGATTTATATAGCTTCGTTGAACGAATTTGACATTCATTTTATTCAAAAAGCATTGTTTGAGTGTGTTGCCTTTCATTTGATTTAATTAGCTTTGTTTGAAAGTGTTTGACTTAAATTTGATTCAAAAAGCTTTGTTTGAATGTGTTTGACTTTCATTTGATTCAATTAGCTTTGTAGAATGCATTTGTCTTTCATTTGATTAAATTAGCATTGTTGAATGCATTAGGATTTCATTTGATTCATAAGCTTTGAATGTGTTTGACTTTCATTTGATTCAATTAGCTTTGTAGAATACATTTGACTTTCTTTTAATTCAATTAGTTTTGTTGAATGCATTTGACTTTCATTTGATTCAAAAAGCTTTGTTTGAATGTGTTTGACTTTCATTTGATTCAATTAGCTTTGTAGAATTCATTTGACTTTCATTTGATTCAATTAGCTTTGTTGAATGCATTAGACCTTCATTTGATTCAAAAAGCTTTGTTTGAATGTGTTTAAATTTCATTTGATTCAATTAGTTTTGTTTGAATGTGTTTGACTTTCATTTAATTAAATTAGCTTTGTTGAATGCATTAGACTTTAACTTGCTTCAAAAAGATTTATTTGAATGTGTTTGGCTTTCATTGGATTAAATTAGTGTTGTTTGAATGTTTTTAACTTTCATTTGATTCAATTAGTTTTGTAGAATGCATTTGACTTTCATTTGATTCATTTAGCTTTGTTGAATGCATTTGACATTCATTATATTCAAAAAGCTTTGTTTGAGTGTGTTGACTTTCATTTGATTTAATAAGCTTTGTTTGAATGTGTTTGACATTAATTGGATTCAAAAAGCTTTGTTTGAATGTGTTTGACTTTCCTTTGATTCAATTAGCTTTATTTGAATGTGTTTGACTTTTATTTTATGCAATTAAATTTGTTTGAATGTCCTTTACTTTCATTTGATTCAATTAGCTTTGTAGAATGAATTTGTCTTTCTTTTGATTCAATAAGCATTGTTGAATGCATTAGGCTTTCATTTGATTTAAAACCTTTGTTTGAACGTGTTTAACTTTCATTTGATTTAATTAGCTTTGTTAAATGCATTTGACATTCATTTTTTTCAAAAAGCTTTGTTTGAGTGTGTTGACTTTCATTTGATTTAATTAGCTTTGTTTGAATGTGTTTGACTTAAATTTGATTCAAAAAGCTTTGTTTGAAAGTGTTTGACTTTCATTTGATATAATTAGCTTTCATTGAATGGGTTTGACTTTCATTTGATTTAATTAGCTTTGTTTGAATGTGTAGGACTTAAATTTGATTAATAAAGCTTGTTTGAATGTGTTTGACTCTCATTTGATTCAATTAGCTTTTTTTTAATGTGTTTGACTTTCATATGATTCAATTAGCGTTGTTGAATGCATAAGACTTTCATTGGATTCAATTAGCTTTGTTCGAATGTGTTTGACTTTCCATTGATTCAATTAGATTTGTAAAATGCATTTGACATTTATTTTATTCAATAAGCTTTGTTTGAATGGGATTGACATTCGTTCGAGTGAATTAGCTTTGTTTGAATGTGTTTGACTTAAATTTGATTCATAAAGCTTGTTTGAATGTGTTTGACTTTCATTTGATTCAATTAGCTTTGTAGAATGCATTTGACTTTCATTTGATTCAATTACCTTTGTTGAATGCATTAGACTTTAATTTTTTTCAAAAAGCTTTGTTTGAATGTGTTTGTCGTTCTTTTGATTTAATAAGCTTTGTTGAATGCATTTGACTTTCATTTGATTCAATTAGCTTTGTTGAACGCATTAAACTTTAATTTGATTATAAATGCTTTGTATGAATGTGTTTGAATTTATTTTGATTCAAAAAGCTTAGATTGAATGTGTTTGACTTTCATTTGATTCAATTAACTATGTTTGAAAGTGTTTGACTTTTATTTGATTTAATTAGCTTTTTTGAATGTGTTTGACTTTCATTTGATTCAATTAGCTTTGTTGAATGCATTTTACTATAATTTGATTCAAAAAGCTTTGTTTGAATGCATTTGACTTTCATTTGATTCAACTAGCTTTGTTTGAATGTGTTTGACTTTATTTAATTCAATTAGTTTTGTAGAATGAATTTGACTTTCATTTCATTCAATTAGCTTTATTGAATGCATTATACTTTAATTTGATTCAAAAAGCTTTGTTTGAATAAGATTGATTTTTATTTGATTCAATTAGCTTTGACATTCATTTAATTCAATTATCTTTGTAGAATGCATTTGACTTTCATTTGATTCAATTAGCTTTGTTTAACGCATTGGACTTTCATTTGATTCAAAAAGCTTTGTTTGAATGTGTTTAACTTTCATTTGATTCAATTAGCTTTGTTTGAATGTGTTTGACTTTCATTTTATTCAATTAGCTTGGTTGAATGCATTAGACTTTAACTTGATATAAAAGGATATATTTGAATGTGTTTGGCTTTCGTTGGATTAAATTAGTGTTCTTTGAATATGTTTAACTTTCATTTGATTCAATTAGCTTTGTTGAATGCATTTGACATACATTTTATTCAAAAAGCTTTGTTTGAGTGTGTTGAATTTCATTTGATTCAATTAGCTTTGTTTGAATGTGTTTGACTTTCATTTGATTCAATTAGCTTTGTTTGAATGTGTTCGACTTTCCTTTGATTCAATTAGCTTTGTTTAAATTTGTATGACTTTTATTTTATTCAATTAGATTTGTTTGAATGTCCTTTACTTTCATTTGATTCAATTAGCTTTGTAGAATGAATTTGTCTTTCTTTTGATTCAATTAGTATTGTTGAATGCATTAGGCTTTCATTTGATTTAAAACCTTTGTTTGAATGTGTTTAACTTTCATTTGATTCAATTAGGTTTGTTTGAATGTGTTTGACTTTCAAATTATTTAATTGGCTTTGTTAAATGCATTAGACTTTAACTTGTTTCAAAAAGATTTATTTTAATGTGTTTGGCTTTCATTGGATTAAATTAGTGTTGTTTGAATGTGTTTAACTTTCATTTGATTCAATTAGCTTTATAGAATGCATTTGACTTTCATTTGATTTATATAGCTTCGTTGAACGAATTTGACATTCATTTTATTCAAAAAGCATTGTTTGAGTGTGTTGCCTTTCATTTGATTTAATTAGCTTTGTTTGAAAGTGTTTGACTTAAATTTGATTCAAAAAGCTTTGTTTGAATGTGTTTGACTTTCATTTGATTCAATTAGCTTTGTAGAATGCATTTGTCTTTCATTTGATTAAATTAGCATTGTTGAATGCATTAGGATTTCATTTGATTCATAAGCTTTGAATGTGTTTGACTTTCATTTGATTCAATTAGCTTTGTAGAATACATTTGACTTTCTTTTAATTCAATTAGTTTTGTTGAATGCATTTGACTTTCATTTGATTCAAAAAGCTTTGTTTGAATGTGTTTGACTTTCATTTGATTCAATTAGCTTTGTAGAATTCATTTGACTTTCATTTGATTCAATTAGCTTTGTTGAATGCATTAGACCTTCATTTGATTCAAAAAGCTTTGTTTGAATGTGTTTAAATTTCATTTGATTCAATTAGTTTTGTTTGAATGTGTTTGACTTTCATTTAATTAAATTAGCTTTGTTGAATGCATTAGACTTTAACTTGCTTCAAAAAGATTTATTTGAATGTGTTTGGCTTTCATTGGATTAAATTAGTGTTGTTTGAATGTTTTTAACTTTCATTTGATTCAATTAGTTTTGTAGAATGCATTTGACTTTCATTTGATTCATTTAGCTTTGTTGAATGCATTTGACATTCATTATATTCAAAAAGCTTTGTTTGAGTGTGTTGACTTTCATTTGATTTAATAAGCTTTGTTTGAATGTGTTTGACATTAATTGGATTCAAAAAGCTTTGTTTGAATGTGTTTGACTTTCCTTTGATTCAATTAGCTTTATTTGAATGTGTTTGACTTTTATTTTATGCAATTAAATTTGTTTGAATGTCCTTTACTTTCATTTGATTCAATTAGCTTTGTAGAATGAATTTGTCTTTCTTTTGATTCAATAAGCATTGTTGAATGCATTAGGCTTTCATTTGATTTAAAACCTTTGTTTGAACGTGTTTAACTTTCATTTGATTTAATTAGCTTTGTTAAATGCATTTGACATTCATTTTTTTCAAAAAGCTTTGTTTGAGTGTGTTGACTTTCATTTGATTTAATTAGCTTTGTTTGAATGTGTTTGACTTAAATTTGATTCAAAAAGCTTTGTTTGAAAGTGTTTGACTTTCATTTGATATAATTAGCTTTCATTGAATGGGTTTGACTTTCATTTGATTTAATTAGCTTTGTTTGAATGTGTAGGACTTAAATTTGATTAATAAAGCTTGTTTGAATGTGTTTGACTCTCATTTGATTCAATTAGCTTTTTTTTAATGTGTTTGACTTTCATATGATTCAATTAGCGTTGTTGAATGCATAAGACTTTCATTGGATTCAATTAGCTTTGTTCGAATGTGTTTGACTTTCCATTGATTCAATTAGATTTGTAAAATGCATTTGACATTTATTTTATTCAATAAGCTTTGTTTGAATGGGATTGACATTCGTTCGAGTGAATTAGCTTTGTTTGAATGTGTTTGACTTAAATTTGATTCATAAAGCTTGTTTGAATGTGTTTGACTTTCATTTGATTCAATTAGCTTTGTAGAATGCATTTGACTTTCATTTGATTCAATTACCTTTGTTGAATGCATTAGACTTTAATTTTTTTCAAAAAGCTTTGTTTGAATGTGTTTGTCGTTCTTTTGATTTAATAAGCTTTGTTGAATGCATTTGACTTTCATTTGATTCAATTAGCTTTGTTGAACGCATTAAACTTTAATTTGATTATAAATGCTTTGTATGAATGTGTTTGAATTTATTTTGATTCAAAAAGCTTAGATTGAATGTGTTTGACTTTCATTTGATTCAATTAACTATGTTTGAAAGTGTTTGACTTTTATTTGATTTAATTAGCTTTTTGAATGTGTTTGACTTTCATTTGATTCAATTAGCTTTGTTGAATGCATTTTACTATAATTTGATTCAAAAAGCTTTGTTTGAATGCATTTGACTTTCATTTGATTCAACTAGCTTTGTTTGAATGTGTTTGACTTTATTTAATTCAATTAGTTTTGTAGAATGAATTTGACTTTCATTTCATTCAATTAGCTTTATTGAATGCATTATACTTTAATTTGATTCAAAAAGCTTTGTTTGAATAAGATTGATTTTTATTTGATTCAATTAGCTTTGACATTCATTTAATTCAATTATCTTTGTAGAATGCATTTGACTTTCATTTGATTCAATTAGCTTTGTTTAACGCATTGGACTTTCATTTGATTCAAAAAGCTTTGTTTGAATGTGTTTAACTTTCATTTGATTCAATTAGCTTTGTTTGAATGTGTTTGACTTTCATTTTATTCAATTAGCTTGGTTGAATGCATTAGACTTTAACTTGATATAAAAGGATATATTTGAATGTGTTTGGCTTTCGTTGGATTAAATTAGTGTTCTTTGAATATGTTTAACTTTCATTTGATTCAATTAGCTTTGTTGAATGCATTTGACATACATTTTATTCAAAAAGCTTTGTTTGAGTGTGTTGAATTTCATTTGATTCAATTAGCTTTGTTTGAATGTGTTTGACTTTCATTTGATTCAATTAGCTTTGTTTGAATGTGTTCGACTTTCCTTTGATTCAATTAGCTTTGTTTAAATTTGTATGACTTTTATTTTATTCAATTAGATTTGTTTGAATGTCCTTTACTTTCATTTGATTCAATTAGCTTTGTAGAATGAATTTGTCTTTCTTTTGATTCAATTAGTATTGTTGAATGCATTAGGCTTTCATTTGATTTAAAACCTTTGTTTGAATGTGTTTAACTTTCATTTGATTCAATTAGGTTTGTTTGAATGTGTTTGACTTTCAAATTATTTAATTGGCTTTGTTAAATGCATTAGACTTTAACTTGTTTCAAAAAGATTTATTTTAATGTGTTTGGCTTTCATTGGATTAAATTAGTGTTGTTTGAATGTGTTTAACTTTCATTTGATTCAATTAGCTTTATAGAATGCATTTGACTTTCATTTGATTTATATAGCTTCGTTGAACGAATTTGACATTCATTTTATTCAAAAAGCATTGTTTGAGTGTGTTGCCTTTCATTTGATTTAATTAGCTTTGTTTGAAAGTGTTTGACTTAAATTTGATTCAAAAAGCTTTGTTTGAATGTGTTTGACTTTCATTTGATTCAATTAGCTTTGTAGAATGCATTTGTCTTTCATTTGATTAAATTAGCATTGTTGAATGCATTAGGATTTCATTTGATTCATAAGCTTTGAATGTGTTTGACTTTCATTTGATTCAATTAGCTTTGTAGAATACATTTGACTTTCTTTTAATTCAATTAGTTTTGTTGAATGCATTTGACTTTCATTTGATTCAAAAAGCTTTGTTTGAATGTGTTTGACTTTCATTTGATTCAATTAGCTTTGTAGAATTCATTTGACTTTCATTTGATTCAATTAGCTTTGTTGAATGCATTAGACCTTCATTTGATTCAAAAAGCTTTGTTTGAATGTGTTTAAATTTCATTTGATTCAATTAGTTTTGTTTGAATGTGTTTGACTTTCATTTAATTAAATTAGCTTTGTTGAATGCATTAGACTTTAACTTGCTTCAAAAAGATTTATTTGAATGTGTTTGGCTTTCATTGGATTAAATTAGTGTTGTTTGAATGTTTTTAACTTTCATTTGATTCAATTAGTTTTGTAGAATGCATTTGACTTTCATTTGATTCATTTAGCTTTGTTGAATGCATTTGACATTCATTATATTCAAAAAGCTTTGTTTGAGTGTGTTGACTTTCATTTGATTTAATAAGCTTTGTTTGAATGTGTTTGACATTAATTGGATTCAAAAAGCTTTGTTTGAATGTGTTTGACTTTCATTCTATTCAATTAGATTTGATAAATGCATTTGACTTTCATTTGATTCAAAAAGCTCAGTTTGAATGTGTTTGACTTTCCTTTGATTCAATTAGCTTTGTTTGAATGTGGTTTACTTTCATTTGATTCAATTTGCTTTGTAGAATGCATTTGACTTTCATTTGATTCAATTAGCGTTGTTGAATGCATTTGACTATAATTTGATTCAATTAGCTTTGTTGAATGCATTTGACATTAATTTTATTCAAAAAGCTTTGTTTGAGTGTGTTGACTTTCATTTGATTTAATTACTTTGTTTGAATGTGTTTGACTTAAATTTGATTCAAAAAGATTTGTTTGAATGTGTATGATTTTCATTTAATTCAATTAGCTTTGTAGAATGCATTTGACTTTAATTTAATTAAATTAGCTTTGTTTGAATGTGTTTGACTTTCATTTGATTCAATTAGCTTTGTTTGAATGTGTTTGACTTAAATTTGATTAAATTAGCTTTGTTGAATGCATTACACTCTAACTTTATTCAAAAAGCTTTGTTTCAATGTGTTTGACTTTTATTTGATTCAAATAGCTTTGTTGAATGCATTTGACTTTAATTTGATTTAAAAAGATTTGTTTGAATGTGTTTGACTTTCATTTAATTCAATTAGCTTTGTAGAATGCATTTGACTTTCATTTGATTCAATTAGCTTTGTTGAATGCATTAGAATTTAATTTTATTCAAAAAGCTTTGTTTCAATGTGTTTGTCTTTAATTTTATTCAATTAGCTTTGTTTGAAGGTGTTTGACTTTCATGTGATTCAATTAGCTATGTTGAATGCATTAGACTTTAACTTGATTCAAAAAGATTTATTTGAATGTGTTTGGCTTTCATTGAATTAAATTAGCTTTGTTTGAATGTGTTTAACTTTCAGTTGATTCAATTAGCTTCGTAGAATGCATTTGACTTTCATAAAAAAGCTTTGTTGAATGCATTTGACTTTCATAAAAAAGCTTTGTTTGAATGTGTTTGACTTTCATTTGATTTAATTAGCTTTGTTTGAATGTGTTTGACTTAAATTTGAATCAAAAAGCTTTGTTTGAATGTGTTTGACTTTTATTTGATTCAATTAGCTTTGTTTGAATGTGTTTGACTTTCAATTGATTCAATTTGCTTTGTAGAATGCATTTGACTTTCATTTGATTCAATTAGCGTTGTTGAATGCATTTGACTATAATTTGATTCAATTAGCTTTGTTGAATGCATTTGACATTAATTTTATTCAAAAAGCTTTGTTTGAGTGTGTTGACTTTCATTTGATTTAATTACTTTGTTTGAATGTGTTTGACTTAAATTTGATTCAAAAAGATTTGTTTGAATGTGTATGATTTTCATTTAATTCAATTAGCTTTGTAGAATGCATTTGACTTTAATTTAATTAAATTAGCTTTGTTTGAATGTGTTTGACTTTCATTTGATTCAATTAGCTTTGTTTGAATGTGTTTGACTTAAATTTGATTAAATTAGCTTTGTTGAATGCATTACACTCTAACTTTATTCAAAAAGCTTTGTTTCAATGTGTTTGACTTTTATTTGATTCAAATAGCTTTGTTGAATGCATTTGACTTTAATTTGATTTAAAAAGATTTGTTTGAATGTGTTTGACTTTCATTTAATTCAATTAGCTTTGTAGAATGCATTTGACTTTCATTTGATTCAATTAGCTTTGTTGAATGCATTAGAATTTAATTTTATTCAAAAAGCTTGTTTTCAATGTGTTTGTCTTTAATTTTATTCAATTAGCTTTGTTTGAA
>CM068291.1:34211431-34245642 GCA_034703905.1 Chenopodium berlandieri | reverse complement strand
GAATGTATTTGACTTTCATTTGAATCTAATAGCTTTGTTTAACGTGTTTGACTTTCATTTGGTTCAATTAGCTTTTGAAAATGCATTTCACTTTTATTTTGATTTAAATAGCTTCATTTGAATGTGTGTGGCTTTCATTTATTCAAAAAGCTTTGTTTTAACTTTCATTTGATTCAAAAAACTTTGTTTGAATGATTTAGACTTTCATTTGATTCATTAGCTTTGTAGAAGTAATTTGACTTTTTGTTTTATTCAATTTGCTTTGTTGAATGCGTTAGACTTTCATTGATTTAAAAAGCTTTGGTTGAATTTGTTTGACTTTTATTTGATTCAATAGCTTTGTAGAATGTACGTTGACTTTCATTTGATTTAAATAGCTTTGTTTGAATGTGTTTGACTTTCATTTGATTCAATTTGCTTTTTAGAATGTATTTGACTTTCATTTGATTCAATAGCCTTGTTGATGTGTTGACTTTCATTTGATTTAAAAAAGCTTTGTTTGAATGTGTTTTGTTTCGGGGTTTTCTGATGTCCTGCGGGAGAGTTACAACACCGAGACTGGAACCGGACGCCTGTACCTGCAAAACAACGAAGACTCCTTGTGGTAGGAGCTCCGCCTCCAACGGTCAAGTTAGTACCTGATTAAGGAGTAATTAATGCGGAAATTAAAGTAGTTTGGTCTCTCTAGGTGAGAGTGTTTAATGTGTAATCTGTGTTACTTTTTGTGTTCATCCCCCCTCTTAATGAGAATTAAGAGAGGTATTTATAACCTCGGGAAGCGTGCCAATTAGGTTTAGGTTAACCTTGGGCTGACTGGGCTTCTAATCAGGATTGGGCCTTGTTGGCCGGTTTTCCCATTTGGCATGGGGGGACACGTGGCGTGTCTCAATTGGTCCGTGGTGGACGAATCTGAGACTGACACGTGGCAGGCTCCTATTGGCCTACGTGAAGGACACGTGGCAGAACCTGGTTGGTCCACTTGTCAGACGGTGATTGGTGGATAAAAATCCCCTAATCATTTGCCCCTCACAGGCGGCACGTGACTGGTCACGTGTCACCTGTGACAGGTGTCGCATGGTGACAGGCGACGGCCTGCGACAGGTGTCGCCCTGCAATTGGCCGAGAGATATTTCCCGCCCAAATTTTGAATTTGGAAGTGACCCTTCGCCTTCTCACTTTGCCTATATAAGGAAGTGCTGACTTCGGTCATTTTCACATTTGAGAACCTTTGCGAGAGAACATTCGGACCCCTGAACTTGCTCTGACATTTTGGACTTTTGTTGCCTACCGCCTGCTCTGACAAACCGTTTGCAAAGGACTTCAGAACTCATCAATCGTCACTCGTTCAGGTAACCGTCGGTTCTCTTACTCTTAACTTTTTCCTTTATTTTTATTTTTTTTGAAATGGCCCCATGGAAGCACACGACACGGCCTAAGTTAGTGATCAGCCGGTCACCGGGGACGGCTGAATCTAGGACTAGGAGTGCCGCCTGCCCTTTTCTGGACCCATCTTTGCCCTTTATACAAAGTCCGACTGTATCTGTGTCTATGCAGAACGTGATGGCCAGAACAAAAAAGACTGCTAGGATCTCAAACTCGGACGGCTCCTCTCAAAGGGTGCCAATAAGTGAAACATCTGACCAGGCGCCAGATGTAGAAGTGAGACAAGGCGGCTGCCAAGCCGACAGTTCTGAGGGAGGGATCAAGGTGGTCCCTTCCCATTTCACAGTAGATATGTCAAACTATTCTCCTGCTCCTTCTAAGGGGGAGGAGGCGGGCCCCTCTGGGAGAGGGGAGGAGTCGTCCTCTTCTGACTCGTCTGAGGACGAGTCTGAGTCTAGCTCTTCTGGCCAATCTTCTCCAGGCTCAGAAGAAAGAAACAGCCGCCTACAAGAGGCGAGGAGTTCTCATGCAGTTGAGAAGGGGGATAATTGGGCGGAGCCGTCCGCTTCTTATCGAGAGGAGAACACCCCTTACTACTGCACGGTACCCCGGGGCCGGATCACGGCCATGAAAGACAAAGTGGAGAGCTTTATAGCTAACCACAAAATGGGCCCCGGATATTTATTGTTCGTGCCGGATCCAGAAGACACAGTCGTCTGGCCGGCTGGTACCAGCTATGATGATGGCTGCTTCGGCTGCTATGTGGCGGCCATCAAAGCTGGACTGCGCTTCCCACTACATCCGGCTGTTCAGCGGATTTTAGATGGGTATGATCTGGGGTTATGGCAGTTAGCCCCCAATTCTTGGGTAAACGTACTCGGCTATGTGGCCGGGTGCGAAATGTACGGGGTGGAGCCAAGCTTTGAGGCTTTCGCCCACATGAACTATCTCAGCCGGACCCCTAAGTCAGGTGGTACCGGCTGGTATCAATTAACAAGCCATAGGGGCTACCTCATGACGAGAGGTAAGGCAAACAAATGGAAGGATTGGCGGAACACCTTCCTTATCATCGAGGGTTCAGACAAGGAGCTGAACAAAAGATTTAACAGGTGGAACAGGGATCCGCCTTTTCTTGCAGGCGGCCGTAGCTTGCCGCCTGTCCCCCCAAAGGCTAAGAAGAGATCCTAGACAAAGGACTCTTCAAAGTAGAGACTAGGGTGAACTCTACTTCAGGGGTACGAGAGCAAGTACCCCTAAACTGCATCCCGATCTTCAAGTGGCTCTATGACGAGTACTTTTTGGCCGCCTGTGGCCTCGGCAGTCGGTGCTCTAGAGGTAGCCGGCCTGACAAATACTCTTTTTTCACGCCTTGTTTACTTGGGATTTTTACTGACTTTACTGTTTGTTCTTTTTTGCAGCTGACGCCATGAGCAAAATAACTGCCTCCAAGACTGCGGCGGCCATGTTGCGGGCCTCTCTCATGCAGCAGTCTGGTACCGACTCCCCCAACAAGGGGGCACCCTTGGTGAGCTTTGAAACTTCTTCTTTTTGAAGTAGTCTTATACATATGCTAACTCTTCCTTTTTTTTTTTTTAGTCGGGTACTCCAAGAGCTTCTTCCTCGCAACAGCCGGACCCCAAGGCCCGGAGGACGACTGTTGCAAGCTCTCCTGGGTCTTCCAGGAAAACAGTGGCGGCTGAGAAGCAGCCGGCCACTTCTTCTAAAACTCCGGCGGGGCCGCCTAGAAGTATGAACAATTACTTGTAAAAACTTTTACACTTGCTTCCTTCTTGACTAGGTCTAACTTGCTTTTTTACGCTTGATGCAGCCGGCCCTCAGGAGCCTGACTTGGTAGAGGTAGCCAAGTCCATGATAAAAGCAGTGCCTCCATCTGAAAGGGAGGCGGTCAGGGGTGTCGGCACCCTTGACCTTGATGGGATTGCAGGGGTCCTTGCTGAGGTATACTTAGCATTTTTTGAGTAGTTGAATTCCAGGACGCCTGTTACCTTTTTGATTGGAAACTGACGCATGTTTTCTTTTTACTTAGGCCCTGCTCCGAGTGAACGGCCTTCGCAAGCCGCTTGATCGGAAAAACAAAGAGGTAAAGGCTGCAAAAGCTATGGCCGCCTCTAACTGTGATAAGGCAATGTTTCAAATTGCCCAAAATGAAGTTCTGACCATTGATATTCTTTATTATCAGGCGCAGGCTGCCGCCGCTATCCGGGCCCAGTTAGAGGCGGCCCAGAAGAGGAACAGCGAGCTGGAGGCGACCGTCTCCAACCTCAAGGCCGAGCTTAAACCTCTCCGCCAAAAAATGCTCTCATACGAAGTCATGGAGAAATCCTTGGCTAGCGTAAAGGAACGCCTGGTGACCCAGGAGAAGAGTCTCACTAAAGAGCTCTCGGAGAAGGCTGAGCAAGAGAAGAGAGAGCTCGTCCGAGAGATGATGGAAGACTCTTCCCAGATCCAGCGTATGACCTGGAGCCGCCTCTTCCCCAATGCCGACTTTGCCTCTTGGGAGAAAACGTACCGCCAGTGCTCTGAAACATATAATCAAGAGATCCTGGCGGCTGCTGAGGACGAGGCGTTTGAGGAGGGCTTGGAGATGGAGGAGCAGCCGGTAGTGGCGCTTGTGCCACTTGGGGGCAAGGCATCGAAGAAGGATGCAGCTGAGGCCGAGTCTAGCAAGAAGAATGCTGACCAGGCGGACGCTGCTAATGTTTAGGATTTGCCCCCTTCATAAGCTTTTGTCTTCTTTCACGGCCTGCGTGCCGTTTTGATTGTATTTACCCGGCCAGGGGGCCGGGGTTCTGAATATTTTTTCTCTTTAATGAAATTTTATTTTTCTTGAAATTTGGCTAAGTGTTGAATATTGAGTTGTACACTATATCGACTGTTTTGCATGGCCGATTGTAGACAGGTACGGATGGTTAGTTACGCCGCCTATGCCCCTGGACGACTGGTTGTCTGTTTCCAAGTTAGGCGATCAGTCGGCCATTTATCCAATCGTTACTCAATTCGTTTAAAAGACTGGATCACCTTTAGGCAGGCGGTCCTCTATTTGTAAAATTAACTAAGTAAAAAAGAGTTTTCTTACTTGTATTTTGTAGGTTAGACTTTAGGCAGTCTATGACTGGATTACCTTTAGGCAGGCGGTCCTGTCATTTGTAAAATTTACTAAGTAAGAAAGGGTATTCTTACTTGTGTTTTTTGAGCTATAGGCAGTCTAAGACGACTGTTTCCTATTGCAAATACTTAAAAATTTTTAGGGGTGACCAAGTAACTATGACTGTTACCTGGTCGCCATTGATTGAGTAGTAGAGGTATCAAGCGGTGGGTACCGGTTGTTCCCCTTTATTCGCCAATGTTTGTTGGCTATTAACTCGAAGGGAAAACTAGTAGGAATAATAGTTTGAATGCCCTTGTTTGCCAAAAAACAGGTGGTCTATTCAAACTTTTTAGGTTCCATGCCAAGTTTTGGGAGAGTGACTATGAGTTAACGTTGGTGTTACTCAGTCGTCCTCATTCTAGCTTGAGTAGTAGAGGTACCAGGCGGCGGAGGCCGGCTGGACCCCTTGATTCGCCAATGTTTGTTGGCTATTAACTCAAGAGGAACCCCCTGCATTTATCCCAAGTAATACAGGCGGTAATCCGACTCAGATGTCAACTGTTATCACTAGTTTGGTTAGTAATAAAAGTTATCCTTGTCTCAAAAACGGCTACGTGGTTGTCCTTGGGGACAGTCGTATAGGTGCCGTGTGATTAGTTTATAGAACAATGTTCCACCCAAAAGGGAGCTGCTCTCTGCGACGAATTTCATCCGGATGGATGCCGTCGGACGCCTGCTATAATGTTGGGACAGGTCGAATTGAATTTTATATTTTGATCAGTTGGCTTGACGCCTGGTCTGATCATGTTTTTTGATAGTTCTTGGTGAACTATATGTTATGTGAGGGTAGCCGGTCAAGCGGCGTGCCCCTCTTAAATTAAACATAGAGAGTAGCCGACTGTTTGTCAGTTGGCATGCCCCTCTTAAATAAATAAATATAAACATGGAGAGTAGCCGACTGTTGGTCAGTTGGCATGCCCCTCTTAATACAGAATTGAATAGTAAAGATGCAAGCTTTATTCAAGTAATCCTTGACTTTACATTTTTCAAAAGAAATATTTCTTAAGGTTATCTATGTTCCAGGTTCGAGGTAACGGCTGGCCGTCTGGTGTTTCCAGACGGTAGGTACCGTCTCTAACCTCTTCATATATTCGGTAGGGACCTTCCCAGTTGGGAGTTAGCTTGCCAGACTCGTTAGCCCTACCAACAGCTTCCATTTTTCTAAGTACAAAGTCCCCCACTTTGAGTGGACGCCTGTGCACTTTTCTGTTGTATGATCGAGTCATTCTCAGGCGGTAAATCTCATGGCGTAAGACAGCATTGCCCCTCTTTTCAGGGAGTGAGTCTAATGCCAGGCGCATGGCTTCCCAGTTTGCCTCTTCGTCATATAGCATTACTCGAAGAGTCGGCTCGTAGTGTTCTATTGGAAGAACAGCTTCCGCCCATAAGTTAGGAGGAATGGAGTTTCTCCAGTCGCCCCTTTTTCAGTCGTCCTAATGGCCCAGAGAACATGTGGTAGTTCATCCGCCCATAGGCCGCCTGCTCGTTCAATCTTTTTCTTCAGACCGTCTGAGATGATTTTATTAAAGGCTTCTACCTGGCCGTTTGCTTGTGGACGGCCGACAGATGCAAAGCAATGTGCAATTCCTTGGTCACCCAACCAGCTTTTGAGAACAGGCGTCTCAAATTGGGGACCATTATCAAAAACCATAGACATGGGAACCCCGAACCGAGTGATGACATTTCTCCAAATGAATGAAATTACATCCTTCGTCTTGATTCCCTTAACAGCCTCCGCCTCTACCCATTTAGTGAAGTAGTCGACGGCAACAAGTATGTACCTTCTTCCGCCTGTAGCAGGCGTATATGGACCCAGAATATCCATGCCCCATTTAGCAAACGGTAGGGGACTATGAATGGTGGTGAGATCAGTAGCCGGACGGTGAATTAGTTTGCCAAACCTTTGACACTTGTCACATTTTTTCACCATCTCCATTGCATCTGCTTCTAAGGTAGGCCAGAAGTAGCCCTGCCGCCTTGCCCGTTGAGCAAGCGTCCTTCCGCCTATATGCGAAGCACAGAAACCAGAGTGAAGGTCATCTAGTATCTCTCGCCCTTTTTCTGGAGTAACACACTTTAAGAAGGGTTGAAGGTACCCTCTTTTGTGAAGTTCTCCCTTTATCATTTCAAAATTGGTGGCTCGTCTTTTCAGTACTGCCGCCTGTTGATGATCATCCGGCAGGGTACCGTTTGTCAGATATGCCCTAATTGGATCCATCCAGGTTGAGCTTCTGTCTAGGATTCCAATAGGGTCTCCCTCAATGCTTCTCCTTTCCACTACCTCCCAAAAAACGGTTCGAGGAGTATCACAGGAGGCGGATGATGCTAATTTTGAAAGCGCATCCGCTTGGTTATTTTCTGATCTCGGTACTTGGACCAGATGGAAATCCTCAAGGGAGCCGACTGCTTGACGGACCGCTTGTAAATACTTGATCATGGCCGGATGGGTCGCTTCGTATTCGCCATTGTACTGACTCACTATCAATTGTGAATCAGAACAGGCGTCTATTTTTCTTGCCCCTGCCGCCTTGCACATGCGGATACCGGCTAGTAAAGCTTCATATTCTGCCTCATTGTTTGAAGCCTGAAAACTGAAACGTAAAGCATACTCGTACCTGTCGCCTTCTGGCGACTGACATATGACGCCTGCTCCACAACCAGTTGAAGTGGAGCTTCCATCCACATATACCTTCCAGACTTGGTCTGGAACTTGCGAATCAGGGGGACGAGTCATTTCAACAATAAAGTCAGCAAAGGCTTGCCCCTTCACTGCTTTTCTAGGCTCGAAGGTAACTTCGAGGCTCTGTATTTCTATGGCCCATTTGATCATTCGGCCAGACGACTCCATGGTGGTCAGTGGCCGCTTGATCGGTTGATCTGTATACACGACGACTGCATGCGCCAAAAAGTAAGGCTTTAATTTTTTAACAGCCATGAAGAGTGCAAGACCAAACTTCTCCACTAAGGGATACCTCAACTCGGCATTTTTTAGCACATGGCTGACAAAGTAGACCGGGAGCTGACAGCCGTCTCTCTCAGCAAGAAGAACAGCGCTTAACGCATGATCAGAGACGGCCAGGTACATGTAGAGTACTTCTTTGGGCAAAGGGCTGACTAGCCTTGGCAAGGAATGCAAGTGAACTTTCAATTTTTGGAAGGCCGCCTCAGCATCCGGCCCCCATTCAAACCTTGCCTTTTTCTTAATTGCCTGGAAAAAGTATAGGCATTTGTCGCCTGATCGACTTAGGAATCTACCCAAGGCCGCCAGACAACCTGTTAGCTTCTGAACCTCTCGGACGGTGCGGGGCGACTGCATGTCGATGACCG
This sequence comes from Chenopodium berlandieri, assembly GCA_034703905.1. Taxonomy (NCBI): domain Eukaryota; kingdom Viridiplantae; phylum Streptophyta; class Magnoliopsida; order Caryophyllales; family Amaranthaceae; genus Chenopodium; species Chenopodium berlandieri. Next base: position 34,237,763 of record CM068291.1, on the reverse strand, counting down.
CCTGCACCTTCTCAGGGTTCGCATCTATTCCTCTCTGAGTAATAAGAAATCCGAGAAATTTCCCAGACTCAACTCCAAAGACGCATTTCTTGGGATTAAGCATGACATGGTGCCGCCTGAGTGTGGCGAAAGTTTCTCGGAGGTCCGACAGATGATTTTTCTGAAGTTTAGACTTGACTATCATATCATCAATATATGCCTCGACATTTCTCCCAATCTGATCAAAGAACACAGTGTTTATCATTCGTTGGAAGGTGGCCGGGGCATTCTTAAGACCAAACGGCATGACCGTGTAACAGTATAACCCTTGATCAGTGACGAAGGCCGTCTTCTCCTGATCTTTCTTCCATAAAGGGATCTGATGGAAACCAGAGTAGGCGTCCATAAAACTCATCAAAGCATGGCCGGCTGTTGAGTCGACCAGGTTGTCAATTTTAGGCAGAGGGTAACTGTCTTTTGGGCACGCCTTATTCAAGTCTGTGTAGTCTACACACATTCGCCAGGTACCATTCGGCTTTTTAACAAGCACAACATTTGCAACCCAGTCTGGGAAGTAACATTGCCGAATGAATCCTGCATCAAGTAATTTTTTAACTTCGGCGGCTGCCGCCTGACTTCTTTCTTCGCCATGGTTCCGTTTCTTCTGCCTTACAGGCTTCTTTTTTGGATCCACAGCTAGTTTATGTACCGCCAGCTCAGAACTAATGCCTGGCATTTCATGGACTTCGAATGCAAAGATGTCCTTGTATTCTTTCAACAAATTGTGGAAGTCGTCACCTAGGACCCCTAGAGCAGTCGTCCCAACTTTGACTGTTCTGTCAGGACGCGTGACATCTAAGATTAGGTCCGTATGCTCACCAGCCGGCTGAGGGCGGAATTCATCCGACCGCTCTTCTGTCAATGATTGCTATTTTTTATCTTTTCTTTCGGCCCCCATCTGGGATGCCTTTCTTTTCTTGCCGCCTGTTTCTTGAACAGGCGCACTCTCCTTGACATTGTCAAGGTCTATCTTTCCCCCACTGGACTCAGCGGCCATAACAGTGGGCTTGACGTCCGAGAGATAGCACTCTCGGGCCATCTTCTGATCTCCCCTTAGGGAGCCGACTGTTCCATTATCCCTCTCAAACTTAAGCAACATAAGAGATGGGATTATTACAGCCTTGGAATTATTTAAGGTTGGTCGTCCCAGAATCATGTTGTAGGCCGAGAGTTCTTCTACCACCAGGAATCGGACGACCATGTGTCGTCCTTCCCCTTTTTCACCCAGGCGGATGGGTAGATCTACTCGTCCTACAGGGTGGACGACTCCCCCTCCAAACCCTACTAGAGGGTGGGAGGCCGGATGTATACAATCAGGCTTGTACTTCAGTTTGGAGAGACATTTGCTACTGATAAGATCTGAGGAGCTTCCAGTATCTATGAGGATTCGGCCGACTCTCTGATTGGCCACCTTACACTCAATGACGATAGGGTCGTCATGCGGCCCCCTGACTCCTCCTAGATCTTCTTCAGTAATGACAATCTCAGGAAATGAATTCATGGAGGGCCGTTCTTGGTAAACGGAATTTACATCTAGCCGCCTGATATTGTCTTTGTTTCCCCTAATAGTGGGACCCCCTCCTGCGAAGCCGCCTGCAATAGTGTAGACGACTGCATCATCTGTATCAGAGCTGTCGGCCTGTTGATTCTTTTTGGCCGACTGTTTTTTCGAGGAGGTGTTCCCTGTGGATTTCTTGACAAAAGAATCAAGATCACCTTGCTCAGCCAGGCGGTCCAGATACCGCATGAGACTGATGCATTCGTTGGTGTGATGACCAACATCTTCATGATAATCACAGAATTTTTCCTGGTTCCGACTGCTTGCAGAACCCTTCATGGGGACCGGCTTCTCAATAGAGATCCGTCCCTTGATTTCTTTCAGGATAGCTTTGCTATCTTTGTTAAACGCATACTTTGGGGAGTATGGCTTGAATTCTTTTTTCTTCTTCTGGGCCGGCTGTTTAGAGGAATCAGCCGCCCAGACCTCTTTTCTCTTCTTTAGATCTTTGTTGGACGACTGTATCTGTCGTCCTTCTCTTTTTTCGAACTTTTTCCCATCCGACTGTTTTGCTGTACTACAAAGATCTGTCGCCTGTATGTAGGCTTCTGCTTCAATTAAGGCCTCCTGAAGAGTCGCCACCCTCTTTCGAACAAGATCGAATTTGAAGGTCGACCCGTCTTTGAGACCCCTGAAAAAGTCAGTATAGGCTACCTCATCCGGTAACCCTTGAATTTGTATTCTCATCAGGTTAAACCGCCTGATGTAAGAACGAAGCCCCTCCTTCTCACCCTGCTGAATTGTCCCCAAATCAAGGGTCGTCTTCTTCGCAGGAATGTTCATGGCGAAGTTGGAGGTGAACAAGTAAGCAAGCGTCCTGAAATTGTTTACACAACCAGTCGGCAGGTTGCCGAACCATTGCTGTGCAATTCCTTTGAGAGTCGCTGGAAAACACTTGCACCAAGTGGGATCATCCAACCCTTGAAGGTACATTAGGTTGGAGAATGCCATTAGATGGTCTTCTGGCTTAGTAGTGCCATCATAGGCGCCTACTAACACATTTTTCACTTTGGCCGGCTGAGCGGCTTCAGTGATTTCCTTGGAGAAGGCCGACGGCTGTTCACCAAGTCTAAGCAACCGTAGCTGCCAGTCCAAGGGTTGGACATTTTTAACTGCCTGTCCACCAAATGGAGGTGGTGGCATAAAATATTGTTGTTGTGGTACAAACGGTAAGTTTGGTACCGCCTGGTCGCTATGAAAGCCGGACTGACGGGAGGTGCCGCCTGACTGGTTCTCATGATACGACTGAGTATGCCTCATCGAGGAATTGCGCAGACTTTCTTGAAATTCAGAAGTAGAGGCCGACTCTGACAGTCGGTCATTCTTCTTCTGTTCTAACAGCAGACGAGCGTCTGTGTATGTTTTCTTTGAACCGTCCGCCTGAATGTGACGGACAGGTTTCCTTTTTCCTGGAGTAGGAAAATGGTATTTTGTGAGATCAAGGACAGGCGGCTCACACTTCCTGGATCTAGGATGAGGAGTTCCCTCTCGTCCTTGAATCGGCTTCCTCTTGCCTGAAGTGGAAGGCTTCGTAGCCGACTGTCCCCTAGTCGGTGCAGGCTTCTTATTTAGCAACTCTTGAATCTCTCCCTTGAAGTCCCTCATGAAGGTCATGAGTTCGTTCCTGGTGACGGGAGCCGACCCATCAGTCGCCTGCTGCCGAACAGGAGGTGCGCCTGTTGGCTCACTTCCAATTTGAAGATGCTCCCGTTCCGTCCTTTCAGTCGGACGGGTACGTCGGGCCCTTAGGGTCCCGTCTGGAGCTGTGTGAGCTTCAACTTCAAGTTCATTGTCAGTGTCATGGTCCGACTGGACTTGAGGGTCGTCTAGGGGACGCCTCTCTTCAAAAGTCGGTACAAACGTGGATGCCATCTCAGAAGTACTATCCCCACAGACGGCGCCAAAATGTTTCGGGGTTTTCTGATGTCCTGCGGGAGAGTTACAACACCGAGACTGGAACCGGACGCCTGTACCTGCAAAACAACGAAGACTCCTTGTGGTAGGAGCTCCGCCTCCAACGGTCAAGTTAGTACCTGATTAAGGAGTAATTAATGCGGAAATTAATTAGTTTGGTCTCTCTAGGTGAGAGTGTTTAATGTGTAATCTGTGTTACATTTTTGTTCATCCCCCTCTTAATGAGAATTAAGAGAGGTATTTATAACCTCGGGAAGCGTGCCAATTAGGTTTAGGTTAACCTTGGACTGACTGGGCTTCTAATCAGGATTGGGCCTTGTTGGCCGGTTTTCCCATTTGGCATGGGGGGACACGTGGCGTGTCTCAATTGGTCCGTGGTGGACGAATCTGAGACTGACACGTGGCAGGCTCCTATTGGCCTACGTGAAGGACACGTGGAAGAACCTGGTTGGTCCACTTGTCAGACGGTGATTGGTGGATAAAAATCCCCTAATCAACATTCATTTGATATAATTAGCTTTGTTGAATGCATTTGACTTTTATTTGATTCATAAAGCTTTGTTTGAATGTCTTTGACTTTCATTTCATTCAATTAGCTTTGTAGAATGCATTTAACTTTCATTTGATTCAATTAGCTTTGTTGAATGCATTAGACTTTAATTTAATTCAAAAAGCTTTGTTTGATTGTGTTTGACTTTCATGTGATTCAAAAAGCTTTGTTTGGATGTGTTTAACTTTCATTTGATTAAATTAGCTTTGTTGAATGCATTAGACTTTAATTTGATTTAAAAAGCTTTATTTGAATGTGTTTGACTTTCCTTTGATTCTGTTAGCTTTGTTTGAATGTGTTTGACATTAATTTGATTCAATTAGCTTTGTAGAATGCATATGACTTTCATTTAATTCAGTTAGCTTTGTTGAATGCATTAAACTTTAACTTGATTTTAAAAGATTTATTTGAATGTGTACGACTTTCAATGGATTCAATTAGCTTTGTTTGAATGTGTTTGACTTTTATTTGATTTAATTAGCTTTGTAGAATGCATTTGACTTTCATTTGATTCAATTAGCTTTGTTGAATGCATTTGACTTTCATTTGATTTAAAAAGCTTTGTTTGAATGTGTTTGACTTTCACTTGATTCAATTAGCTTTTTTTGAATGTGTTTGACTTAAATATGATTATATTAGCTTTGTTGAATGCATTACACTCTAATTTTATTCAAAAAGCTTTGTTTGAATGTGTTCGACTTTCATTTGATTCAAATAGCTTTGTTGAATGCATTTGACTTTCATTTGATTTAAAAAGCTTTGTTTGAATGTGTTTGACTTTCATTTGATTCAATTAGCTTTGTAGAATGAATTAGACTTTCTTTTGATTAAATTAGCTTTGTTGAATGCATTTGACTTTAATTTGATTCAAAAAGTTTTGTTTGATTGTGTTTGACATTCATTTGATATAATTAGCTTTGTTGAATGCATTTGACTTTTATTTGATTCATAAAGCTTTGTTTGAATGTCTTTGACTTTCATTTCATTCAATTAGCTTTGTAGAATGCATTTAACTTTCATTTGATTCAATTAGCTTTGTTGAATGCATTAGACTTTAATTTGATTCAAAAAGCTTTGTTTGAATGTGTTTGACTTTCATGTGATTCAAAAAGCTTTGTTTGGATGTGTTTAACTTTCATTTGATTCAATTAGCTTTGTAGAATGCATTTGACTTTCATTTGATTCATTTAGCTTTGTTGAATGCATTTGACTTTAATTTGATTTAAAAAGCTTTATTTGAATGTGTTTGACTTTCCTTTGATTATGTTAGCTTTGTTTGAATGTGTTTGACATTAATTTGATTCAATTAGCTTTGTAGAATGCATATGACTTTCATTTGATTCAATTAGCTTTGTTGAATGCATTAGACTTTAATTTGATTCAAAAAGCTTTGTTTGAATGTGTTTGACTTTCATGTGATTCAAAAAGCTTTGTTTGGATGTGTTTAACTTTCATTTGATTAAATTAGCTTTGTTGAATGCATTAGACTTTAATTTGATTTAAAAAGCTTTATTTGAATGTGTTTGACTTTCCTTTGATTCTGTTAGCTTTGTTTGAATGTGTTTGACATTAATTTGATTCAATTAGCTTTGTAGAATGCATATGACTTTCATTTAATTCAGTTAGCTTTGTTGAATGCATTAAACTTTAACTTGATTTTAAAAGATTTATTTGAATGTGTACGACTTTCAATGGATTCAATTAGCTTTGTTTGAATGTGTTTGACTTTTATTTGATTCAATTAGCTTTGTAGAATGCATTTGACTTTCATTTGATTCAATTAGCTTTGTTGAATGCATTTGACTTTCACTTGATTTAAAAAGCTTTGTTTGAATGTGTTTGACTTTCATTTGATTCAATTAGCTTTGTTTGAATGTGTTTGACTTAAATATGATTATATTAGCTTTGTTGAATGCATTACACTCTAATTTGATTCAAAAAGCTTTGTTTGAATGTGTTCGACTTTCATTTGATTCAAATAGCTTTGTTGAATGCATTTGACTTTCATTTGATTTAAAAAGCTTTGTTTGAATGTGTTTGACTTTCATTTGATTCAATTAGCTTTGTAGAATGAATTAGACTTTCTTTTGATTAAATTAGCTTTGTTGAATGCATTTGACTTTAATTTAATTCAAAAAGTTTTGTTTGATTGTGTTTGACATTCATTTGATATAATTAGCTTTGTTGAATGCATTTGACTTTTATTTGATTCATAAAGCTTTGTTTGAATTTGTTTGACTTTCATTTGATTTAATTAGCTTTGTTGAATGCATTAGACTTCATTTTGATTCAAAAAGCTTTGTTTGAATGTGTTTGACTTTCAGTTGATTAAATTAGTCTTGTTTGAATGTGTTTGACTTTTATTTAATTCAATTAGCTTTGTAGAATGCATTTGACTTTTATTTGATTCTATTAGCTTTGTTGAATGCATAAGACTTTAATTTGATTCAAAAAGCTTTATTTGAATGTGTTTTACTTTCACTTGATTTACTTAGCTTTGTAGAATCCATTTGTCTTTCATCTAATTCAATTAGAATTGTTGAATGCATTTGGCTTTCATTTGATTCATAAAGCTTGATTGAATGTGTTTGACTTTCATTTGATTCGATTAGCTTTTTTTAATGTGTTTGACTTTCATTTGATTCATAAGGCTTAGTTGAATGTGTTTAACCTTCATTTGATTCGATTAGCTTTGTTTCAATGTGTTTGACTTTCATTTGATTCATAAGGCTTAGTTGAATGTGTTTGACTTTCATTTGATTCGATTAGCTTTGTTTGAATGTGTTTGACTTTCATTTGATTCAATTAGCTTTGTAGAAAGCATTTGACTTTCGTTTGATTCAATTAGCTTTGTTGAATGCATTTGACATTCATTTGATTCAAAAAGCTTTGTTCGAATGTGTTTGACTTTCATTTGATTCAATTAGATTTCTTGAATGCATTAGACTTTAATTTGATTTAAAAAGGTTTATTTGTATGTGTTTGACTTTCATTGGATTCAATTAGTTTTATTTGAATGTGGTTTACTTTCATTTGATTCAATTAGATTTTTTTAATGCATTAGACTTTAATTTGATATGAAAAGCTTTATTTGAATGTGTTTGACTTTCATTGGATTCAATTAGCTTTGTTTGAAAATGTGTTTGACTTTCATTTGATTGAATTAGCTTTGTAGAATGCATTTGACTTTCATTTGATTCAATTAGCTTTGTTGAATGCATTTGACTTGAATTTGATTCAAAAAGCTTTGTTTGAATGTCTTTGACTTTCATTTGATTCAATTAGCTTTGTTTGAATGTGTTTGACTTTCATTTTATTAAATTAGCTTTGTTGAATGTATTAGACACTAATTTGATTCATAAAGCTTTGTTTGAATGGGTTTAACTTTCATTTGATTCAATGAGCTTTGTTTGAATGTGTTTCACTTTCATTTGATTACATTAGCTTTGTTGGATGCATTTCTCTTTCATTTAATTAAAAAATTTTTGTTTGAATGTGTTTAACTTTCATTTCATTCAATTAGCTTTGTAGAATGCATTTAACTTTCATTTGATTCAATTAGCTTTGTTGAATGCATTAGACTTTAATTTGATTCAAAAAGCTTTGTTTGAATGTGTTTGACTTTCATGTGATTCAAAAAGCTTTGTTTGGATGTGTTTAACTTTCATTTGATTAAATTAGCTTTGTTGAATGCATTAGACTTTAATTTGATTTAAAAAGCTTTATTTGAATGTGTTTGACTTTCCTTTGATTCTGTTGGCTTTGTTTGAATGTGTTTGACATTAATTTGATTCAATTAGCTTTGTAGAATGCATATGACTTTCATTTAATTCAGTTAGCTTTGTTGAATGCATTAAACTTTAACTTGATTTTAAAAGATTTATTTGAATGTGTACGACTTTCAATGGATTCAATTAGCTTTGTTTGAATGTGTTTGACTTTTAGTTGATTTAATTAGCTTTGTAGAATGCATTTGACTTTCATTTGATTCAATTAGCTTTGTTGAATGCATTTGACTTTCATTTGATTTAAAAAGCTTTGTTTGAATGTGTTTGACTTTCACTTGATTCAATTAGCTTTGTTTGAATGTGTTTGACTTAAATATGATTATATTAGCTTTGTTGAATGCATTACACTCTAATTTTATTCAAAAAGCTTTGTTTGAATGTGTTCGACTTTCATTTGATTCAAATAGCTTTGTTGAATGCATTTGACTTTCATTTGATTTAAAAAGCTTTGTTTGAATGTGTTTGACTTTCATTTGATTCAATTAGCTTTGTAGAATGAATTAGACTTTCTTTTGATTAAATTAGCTTTGTTGAATGCATTTGACTTTAATTTGATTCAAAAAGTTTTGTTTGATTGTGTTTGACATTCATTTGATATAATTAGCTTTGTTGAATGCATTTGACTTTTATTTGATTCATAAAGCTTTGTTTGAATGTCTTTGACTTTCATTTCATTCAATTAGCTTTGTAGAATGCATTTAACTTTCATTTGATTCAATTAGCTTTGTTGAATGCATTAGACTTTAATTTGATTCAAAAAGCTTTGTTTGAATGTGTTTGACTTTCATGTAATTCAAAAAGCTTTGTTTGGATGTGTTTAACTTTCATTTGATTAAATTAGCTTTGTTGAATGCATTAGACTTTAATTTGATTTAAAAAGCTTTATTTGAATGTGTTTGACTTTCCTTTGATTCTGTTAGCTTTGTTTGAATGTGTTTGACATTAATTTGATTCAATTAGCTTTGTAGAATGCATATGACTTTCATTTGATTCAATTAGCTTTGTTGAATGCATTAGACTTTAATTTGATTCAAAAAGCTTTGTTTGAATGCGTTTGACTTTCATGTGATTCAAAAAGCTTTGTTTGGATGTGTTTAACTTTCATTTGATTAAATTAGCTTTGTTGAATGCATTAGACTTTAATTTGATTTAAAAAGCTTTATTTGAATGTGTTTGACTTTCCTTTGATTCTGTTAGCTTTGTTTGAATGTGTTTGACATTAATTTGATTCAATTAGCTTTGTAGAATGCATATGACTTTCATTTAATTCAGTTAGTTTTGTTGAATGCATTAAACTTTAACTTGATTTTAAAAGATTTATTTGAATGTGTACGACTTTCAATGGATTCAATTAGCTTTGTTTGAATGTGTTTGACTTTTATTTGATTTAATTAGCTTTGTAGAATGCATTTGACTTTCATTTGATTTAAAAAGCTTTGTTTGAATGTGTTTGACTTTCATTTGATTCAATTAGCTTTGTAGAATGAATTAGACTTTCTTTTGATTAAATTAGCTTTGTTGAATGCATTTGACTTTAATTTGATTCAAAAAGTTTTGTTTGATTGTGTTTGACATTCATTTGATATAATTAGCTTTGTTGAATGCATTTGACTTTTATTTGATTCATAAAGCTTTGTTTGAATTTGTTTGACTTTCATTTGATTTAGTTAGCTTTGTTGAATGCATTAGACTTCATTTTGATTCAAAAAGCTTTGTTTGAATGTGTTTGACTTTCAGTGGATTAAATTAGTCTTGTTTGAATGTGTTTGACTTTTATTTAATTAAATTAGCTTTGTAGAATGCATTTGACTTTCATTTGATTCTATTAGCTTTGTTGAATGCATAAGACTTTAATTTGATTCAAAAAGCTTTATTTGAATGTGTTTTACTTTCATTTGATTTACTTAGCTTTGTAGACTCCATTTGTCTTTCATCTAATTCAATTAGAATTGTTGAATGCATTTGGCTTTCATTTGATTCACAAAGCTTGATTGAATGTGTTTGACTTTCATTTGATTCGATTAGCTTTTTTTAATGTGTTTGACTTTCATTTGATTCATAAGGCTTAGTTGAATGTGTTTGACCTTCATTTGATTCGATTAGCTTTGTTTCAATGTGTTTGACTTTCATTTGATTCATAAGGCTTAGTTGAATGTGTTTGACTTTCATTTGATTCGATTAGCTTTGTTTGAATGTGTTTGACTTTCATTTGATTCAATTAGCTTTGTAGAAAGCATTTGACTTTCGTTTGATTCAATTAGCTTTGTTGAATGCATTTGACATTCATTTGATTCAAAAAGCTTTGTTTGAATGTGTTTGACTTTCATTTGATTCAATTAGATTTGTTGAATGCATTAGACTTTAATTTGATTTAAAAAAGTTTATTTGTATGTGTTTGACTTTCATTGGATTCAATTAGTTTTATTTGAATGTGGTTTACTTTCATTTGATTCAATTAGATTTTTTTAATGCATTAGACTTTAATTTGATATGAAAAGCTTTATTTGAATGTGTTTGACTTTCATTGGATTCAATTAGCTTTGTTTGAAAATGTGTTTGACTTTCATTTGATTGAATTAGCTTTGTAGAATGCATTTGACTTTCATTTGATTCAATTAGCTTTGTTGAATTCATTAGACTTTAATTTGATTCAAAAAGCTTTGTTTGAATGTGTTTGACTTTCATGTGATTCAAAAAGCTTTGTTTGGATGTGTTTAACTTTCATTTGATTAAATTAGCTTTGTTGAATGCATTAGACTTTAATTTGATTTAAAAAGCTTTATTTGAATGTGTTTGACTTTCCTTTGATTCTGTTAGCTTTGTTTGAATGTGTTTGACATTAATTTGGTTCAATTAGCTTTGTTGAATGCATTAAACTTTAACTTGATTTTAAAAGATTTATTTGAATGTGTACGACTTTCAATGGATTCAATTAGCTTTGTTTGAATGTGTTTGACTTTTATTTGATTCAATTAGCTTTGTAGAATGCATTTGACTTTCATTTGATTCAATTAGCTTTGTTGAATGCATTTGACTTTCATTTGATTTAAAAAGCTTCGTTTGTATGTGTTTGACTTTCATTTGATTCAATTAGCTTTGTTTGAATGTGTTTGACTTAAATATGATTATATTAGCTTTGTTGAATGCATTACACTCTAATTTGATTCAAAAAGCTTTGTTTGAATGTGTTCGACTTTCATTTGATTCAAATAGCTTTGTTGAATGCATTTGACTTTCATTTGTTTAAAAAGCTTTGTTTTAATGTGTTTGACTTTCATTTGATTCAATTAGCTTTGTAGAATGAATTAGACTTTCTTTTGATTAAATTAGCTTTGTTGAATGCATTTGACTTTAATTTGATTCAAAAAGTTTTGTTTGATTGTGTTTGACATTCATTTGATATAATTAGCTTTGTTGAATGCATTTGACTTTTATTTGATTCATAAAGCTTTGTTTGAATTTGTTTGACTTTCATTTGATTTAGTTAGCTTTGTTGAATGCATTAGACTTCATTTTGATTCAAAAAGCTTTGTTTGAATGTGTTTGACTTTCAATTGATTAAATTAGTCTTGTTTGAATGTGTTTGACTTTTATTTAATTCAATTAGCTTTGTAGAATGCATTTGACTTTCATTTGATTCTATTAGCTTTGTTGAATGCATAAGACTTTAATTTGATTCAAAAAGCTTTATTTGAATGTGTTTTACTTTCATTTGATTTACTTAGCTTTGTAGAATCCATTTGTCTTTCATCTAATTCAATTAGCATTGTTGAATGCATTTGGCTTTCATTTGATTCATAAAGCTTGATTGAATGTGTTTGACTTTCATTTGATTCGATTAGCTTTTTTTAATGTGTTTGACTTTCATTTGATTCATAAGGCTTAGTTGAATGTGTTTGACCTTCATTTGATTCGATTAGCTTGTTTCAATGTGTTTGACTTTCATTTGATTCATAAGGCTTAGTTGAATGTGTTTGACTTTCATTTGATTCGATTAGCTTTGTTTGAATTTGTTTGACTTTCATTTGATTCAATTAGCTTCGTAGAAAGCATTTGACTTTCGTTTGATTCAATTAGCTTTGTTGAATGCATTTGACATTCATTTGATTCAAAAAGCTTTGTTTGAATGTGTTTGACTTTCATTTGATTCAATTAGCTTTGTTGAATGCATTAGACTTTAAGTTGATTTAAAAAGCTTTATTTGTATGTGTTTGACTTTCATTGGATTCAATTAGTTTTATTTGAATGTGGTTTACTTTCATTTGATTCAATTAGATTTGTTTAATGCATTAGACTTTAATTTGATATGAAAAGCTTTATTTGAATGTGTTTGACTTTCATTGGATTCAATTAGCTTTGTTTGAAAATGTGTTTGGGACTTTCATTTGATTGAATTAGCTTTGTAGAATGCATTTGACTTTCATTTGATTCAATTAGCTTTGTTGAATGCATTTGACTTTAATTTGATTCAAAAAGCTTTGTTTGAATGTCTTTGACTTTTATTTGATTCAATTAGCTTTGTTTGAATGTGTTTGACTTTCATTTGATTAAATTAGCTTTGTTGAATGTATTAGACACTAATTTGATTCATAAAGCTTTGTTTGAATGGGTTTAACTTTCATTTGATTCAATGAGCTTTGTTTGAATGTGTTTGACTTAAATTTGAATCAAAAAGCTTTGTTTGATTGTGATTGACTTTCATTTGAGTTAATTAGCTTTTTTTGAGTGTGATTGACTTTCATTTGATTCAATTAGCTTTGACATTCATTTAATTCAATTAGCTTTGTTTGAATGTGTTTGACTTTCATTTGTTTCAATTAGCTTTGTTGAATACATTAGACTTTAATTTGATTTAATTAGCTTTGTTGAATTCATTAGGTTTTAATTTGATTCAAAAAGCTTTATTTGAATGTGTTTGACTTTAATTTGATTCAAAAAGCTTTGTTTGAATCTATTTTACTTTCATTTGATTCAATTAGCTTTTTTGAATGTGTTTGACTTTCAGTTGATTTAATTAGCTTTATTGAATGCATTTGACTATAATTTGATTCCAAAAGCTTTGTTTGAATGTATTTGACTTTCATTTGATTCAATTAGCTTTGTTTGAATGTGTTTCACTTTCTTTTAATTCAATTAGCTTTGTATAATGTATTTGACTTTCATTTGATTCAATTAGCTTTATTGAATGCATTATACTTTATTTTGATTCAAAAAGCTTTGTTTGAGTGTGACTGACTTTTATTTGATTCAATTAGCTTTGACATTCATTTAATTCAATTAGCTTTGTTTGAATGTGTTTGACTTTCATTTGTTTCAATTAGCTTTGTTGAATGCATTAGACTTTAATTTGATTTAATTAGCTTTGTTGAATTCATTAGGTTTTAATTTGATTCAAAAAGCTTTGTTTGACTTTAATTTAATTCAAAAAGCTTTGTTTGAATCTATTTAACTTTCATTTGATTCAATTAGCTTTGTTTGAATGTGTTTGACTTTCATTTGATTCAATTAGCTTTGTTGAATGCATTAGAATTTAATTTTATTCAAAAAGCTTTGTTTCAATGTGTTTGTCTTTAATTTTATTCAATTAGCTTTTTTTGAAGGTGTTTGACTTTCGTGTGATTCAATTAGCTATGTTGAATGCATTAGACTTTAACTTGATTCAAAAAGATTTATTTGAATGTGTTTGGCTTTCATTGGATTAAATTAGCTTTGTTTGAATGTGTTTAACTTTCAGTTGATTCAATTAGCTTTGTAGAATGCATTTGACTTTCATTTAATTCATTTAGCTTTGTTGAATGCATTTGACATTCATAAAAAAGCTTTGTTTGAATGTGTTTGACTTTTATTTGATTCAATTAGCTTTGTTTGAATGTGTTTGACTTTTATTTGATTCAATTAGTTTTATTTGAATGTGGTTTACTTTCATTTGATTCAATTAGATTTTTTTAATGCATTAGACTTTAATTTGATATGAAAAGCTTTATTTGAATGTGTTTGACTTTCATTGGATTCAATTAGCTTTGTTTGAAAATGTGTTTGACTTTCATTTGATTGAATTAGCTTTGTAGAATGCATTTGACTTTCATTTGATTCAATTAGCTTTGTTGAATGCATTAGACTTTAATTTGATTCAAAAAGCTTTGTTTGAATGTGTTTGACTTTCATGTGATTCAAAAAGCTTTGTTTGGATGTGTTTAACTTTCATTTGATTAAATTAGCTTTGTTGAATGCATTAGACTTTAATTTGATTTAAAAAGCTTTATTTGAATGTGTTTGACTTTCCTTTGATTCTGTTAGCTTTGTTTGAATGTGTTTGACATTAATTTGATTCAATTAGCTTTGTTGAATGCATTAAACTTTAACTTGATTTTAAAAGATTTATTTGAATGTGTACGACTTTCAATGGATTCAATTAGCTTTGTTTGAATGTGTTTGACTTTTATTTGATTCAATTAGCTTTGTAGAATGCATTTGACTTTCATTTGATTCAATTAGCTTTGTTGAATGCATTTGACTTTCATTTGATTTAAAAAGCTTCGTTTGTATGTGTTTGACTTTCATTTGATTCAATTAGCTTTGTTTGAATGTGTTTGACTTAAATATGATTATATTAGCTTTGTTGAATGCATTACACTCTAATTTGATTCAAAAAGCTTTGTTTGAATGTGTTCGACTTTCATTTGATTAAAATAGCTTTGTTGAATGCATTTGACTTTCATTTGATTTAAAAAGCTTTGTTTGAATGTGTTTGACTTTCATTTGATTCAATTAGCTTTGTAGAATGAATTAGACTTTCTTTAGATTAAATTAGCTTTGTTGAATGCATTTGACTTTAATTTGATTCAAAAAGTTTTGTTTGATTGTGTTTGACATTCATTTGATATAATTAGCTTTGTTGAATGCATTTGACTTTTATTTGATTCATAAAGCTTTGTTTGAATTTGTTTGACTTTCATTTGATTTAGTTAGCTTTGTTGAATGCATTAGACTTCATTTTGATTCAAAAAGCTTTGTTTGAATGTGTTTGACTTTCAATTGATTAAATTAGTCTTGTTTGAATGTGTTTGACTTTTATTTAATTCAATTAGCTTTGTAGAATGCATTTGACTTTCATTTGATTCTATTAGCTTTGTTGAATGCATAAGACTTTAATTTGATTCAAAAAGCTTTATTTGAATGTGTTTTACTTTCATTTGATTTACTTAGCTTTGTAGAATCCATTTGTCTTTCATCTAATTCAATTAGCATTGTTGAATGCATTTGGCTTTCATTTGATTCATAAAGCTTGATTGAATGTGTTTGACTTTCATTTGATTCGATTAGCTTTTTTTAATGTGTTTGACTTTCGTTTGATTCATAAGGCTTAGTTGAATGTGTTTGACCTTCATTTGATTCGATTAGCTTGTTTCAATGTGTTTGACTTTCATTTGATTCATAAGGCTTAGTTGAATGTGTTTGACTTTCATTTGATTCGATTAGCTTTGTTTGAATTTGTTTGACTTTCATTTGATTCAATTAGCTTCGTAGAAAGCATTTGACTTTCGTTTGATTCAATTAGCTTTGTTGAATGCATTTGACATTCATTTGATTCAAAAAGCTTTGTTTGAATGTGTTTGACTTTCATTTGATTCAATTAGCTTTGTTGAATGCATTAGACTTTAAGTTGATTTAAAAAGCTTTATTTGTATGTGTTTGACTTTCATTGGATTCAATTAGTTTTATTTGAATGTGGTTTACTTTCATTTGATTCAATTAGATTTGTTTAATGCATTAGACTTTAATTTGATATGAAAAGCTTTATTTGAATGTGTTTGACTTTCATTGGATTCAATTAGCTTTGTTTGAAAATGTGTTTGGGACTTTCATTTGATTGAATTAGCTTTGTAGAATGCATTTGACTTTCATTTGATTCAATTAGCTTTGTTGAATGCATTTGACTTTAATTTGATTCAAAAAGCTTTGTTTGAATGTCTTTGACTTTCATTTGATTCAATTAGCTTTGTTTGAATGTGTTTGACTTTCATTTGATTAAATTAGCTTTGTTGAATGTATTAGACACTAATTTGATTCATAAAGCTTTGTTTGAATGGGTTTAACTTTCATTTGATTCAATGAGCTTTGTTTGAATGTGTTTGACTTAAATTTGAATCAAAAATCTTTGTTTGATTGTGATTGACTTTCATTTGAGTTAATTAGCTTTTTTTGAGTGTGATTGACTTTCATTTGATTCAATTAGCTTTGACATTCATTCGATTCAATTAGCTTTGTTTGAATGTGTTTGACTTTCATTTGTTTCAATTAGCTTTGTTGAATACATTAGACTTTAATTTGATTTAATTAGCTTTGTTGAAATCATTAGGTTTTAATTTGATTCAAAAAGCTTTATTTGAATGTGTTTGACTTTAATTTGATTCAAAAAGCTTTGTTTGAATCTATTTTACTTTCATTTGATTCAATTAGCTTTTTTGAATGTGTTTGACTTTCAGTTGATTTAATTAGCTTTGTTGAATGCATTTGACTATAATTTGATTCCAAAAGCTTTGTTTGAATGTATTTGACTTTCATTTGATTCAATTAGCTTTGTTTGAATGTGTTTCACTTTCTTTTAATTCAATTAGCTTTGTATAATGTATTTGACTTTCATTTGATTCAATTAGCTTTATTGAATGCATTATACTTTATTTTGATTCAAAAAGCTTTGTTTGAGTGTGACTGACTTTTATTTGATTCAATTAGCTTTGACATTCATTTAATTCAATTAGCTTTGTTTGAATGTGTTTGACTTTCATTTGTTTCAATTAGCTTTGTTGAATGCATTAGACTTTAATTTGATTTAATTAGCTTTGTTGAATTCATTAGGTTTTAATTTGATTCAAAAAGCTTTGTTTGACTTTAATTTAATTCAAAAAGCTTTGTTTGAATCTATTTAACTTTCATTTGATTCAATTAGCTTTGTTTGAATGTGTTTGACTTTCATTTGATTCAATTAGCTTTGTTGAATGCATTAGAATTTAATTTTATTCAAAAAGCTTTGTTTCAATGTGTTTGTCTTTAATTTTATTCAATTAGCTTTTTTTGAAGGTGTTTGACTTTCGTGTGATTCAATTAGCTATGTTGAATGCATTAGACTTTAACTTGATTCAAAAAGATTTATTTGAATGTGTTTGGCTTTCATTGGATTAAATTAGCTTTGTTTGAATGTGTTTAACTTTCAGTTGATTCAATTAGCTTTGTAGAATGCATTTGACTTTCATTTAATTCATTTAGCTTTGTTGAATGCATTTGACATTCATAAAAAAAAGCTTTGTTTGAATGTGTTTGACTTTCATTTGATTTAATTAGCTTTGTCTGAATGTGTTTGACTTAAATTTGAATCAAAAAGCTTTGTTTGAATGTGTTTGACTTTTATTTGATTCAATTAGCATTGACATTCATTTAATTCAATTAGCTTTGTTTGAATGTGTTTGACTTTCATTTGTTTCAATTAGCTTTGTTGAATGCTTTAGACTTTAATTTGATTTAATTAGCTTTGTTGAATTCATTAGGTTTTAATTTGATTAAAAAAGCTTTATTTGAAAGTGTTTGACTTTAATTTGATTCAAAAAGCTTTGTTTGAATCTATTTAACTTTCATTTGATTCAATTAGCTTTGTTTTAATGTGTTTGTCTTTAATTTGATACAATTAGCTTTGTTTGAAGGTGTTTAACTTTCATTTGTTTCAATTAGCTTCGTAGAATGCATTAGACTTTCATTTAATTAAATTAGCTTTGTTTGAATGTGTTTGACTTTCATTTGATTCAATTAGCTTTGTTTCAATGTGTTTGACTTTCATTTGATTCAAATAGCTTTGTTGAATGCATTTGACTTTTATTTGATTTAAAAAGCTTTGTTTGAATGTGTTTGACTTTCATTTAATTCAATTAGCTTTATAGAATGCATATGACTTTCATTTGATTCAATTAGCTTTGTTGAATGCATTAGAATTTAATTTTATTCAAAAAGCTTTGTTTCAATGTGTTTGTCTTTAATTTTATTCAATTAGCTTTGTTTGAAGTTGTTTGACTTTCATGTGATTCAATTAGCTATGTTGAATGCATTAGACTTTAACTTGATTCAAAAAGTTTTATTTGAATGTGTTTGGCTTTCATTGGATTAAATTAGCTTTGTTTGAACGTGTTTAACTTTCAGGTGATTCAATTAGCTTCGTAGAATGCATTTGACTTTCATTTAATTCATTTAGCTTTGTTGAATGCATTTGACATTCATAAAAAAGCTTTGTTTGAATGTGTTTGACGTTTATTTGATTCAATTAGCTTTCTTTGAATGTGTTTGACTTTCATTTGATTAAATTAGCGTTGTTGAATGAATTAGACTCTAGTTTGATTCAAAAAGCTTTGTTTGTATGTGTTTGACTTTCATTTGATTCAAATAGCTTTGTTGAATGCATTTGACTTTCATTTGATTTAAAAATCTTTGTTTTAATGTGTTTGACTTTCATTTAATTCAATTAGCTTTGTAGAATGCATTTGACTTTCATTTGATTCAATTTGCTTTGTTGAATGCATTAGACTTTAATTTTATTCAAAAAGCTTTGTTTCAATGTGTTTGTCTTTAATTTGATACAATTAGCTTTGTTTGAAGGTGTTTAACTTTCATTTGTTTCAATTAGCTTCGTAGAATGCATTAGACTTTCATTTAATTAAATTAGCTTTGTTTGAATGTGTTTGACTTTCATTTGATTCAATTAGCTTTGTTTCAATGTGTTTGACTTTCATTTGATTCAATTAGCTTTGTTGAATGCATTTGACTTTTATTTGATTTAAAAAGTTTTGTTTGAATGTGTTTGACTTTCATTTAATTCAATTAGCTTTGTAGAATGCATTTGACTTTCATTTGATTCAATTAGCTTTGTTGAATGCATTAGAATTTAATTTTATTCAAAAAGCTTTGTTTTTATGTGTTTGTCTTTAATTTTATTCAATTAGCTTTGTTTGAAGGTGTTTGACTTTCATGTGATTCAATTAGCTATGTTGAATGCATTAGACTTTAACTTGATTCAAAAAGATTTATTTGAATGTGTTTGGCTTTCATTGGATTAAATTAGCTTTGTTTGAATGTGTTTAACTTTCAGTTGATTCAATTAGCTTCGTAGAATGCATTTGACTTTCATTTAATTCATTTAGCTTTGTTGAATGCATTTGACATTCATAAAAAAGCTTTGTTTGAATGTGTTTGACGTTTATTTGATTCAATTAGCTTTGTTTGAATGTGTTTGACTTTCAATTGATTCAATTAGCTTTGTAGAATGCATTTGACAATCATTTTATTCAAAAAGCTTTGTTGAATGCATTAGACTTTAATTTGATTCAAAAAGCTTTGTTTGAATTTGTTTGACTTTCATTTGATTCAATTAGCTTTGTTTGAATGTGTTAGACTTTCCATTGATTCAATTAGCTTTGTTGAATGCATATGACTTTCATTTAATTTAATTAGCTTTGTTGAATGCATTAAACTTTAACTTGATTTTAAAAGATTTATTTGAATGTGTACGACTTTCAATGGATTCAATTAGCTTTGTTTGAATGTGTTTGACTTTTATTTGATTCAATTAGCTTTGTAGAATGCATTTGACTTTCATTTGATTCAATTAGCTTTGTTGAATGCATTTGACTTTCACTTGATTTAAAAAGCTTTGTTTGAATGTGTTTGACTTTCATTTGATTCAATTAGCTTTGTTTGAATGTGTTTGACTTAAATATGATTATATTAGCTTTGTTGAATGCATTACACTCTAATTTGATTCAAAAAGCTTTGTTTGAATGTGTTCGACTTTCATTTGATTCAAATAGCTTTGTTGAATGCATTTGACTTTCATTTGATTTAAAAAGCTTTGTTTGAATGTGTTTGACTTTCATTTGATTCAATTAGCTTTGTAGAATGAATTAGACTTTCTTTTGATTAAATTAGCTTTGTTGAATGCATTTGACTTTAATTTGATTCAAAAAGTTTTGTTTGATTGTGTTTGACATTCATTTGATATAATTAGCTTTGTTGAATGTATTTGACTTTTATTTGATTCACAAAGCTTTGTTTGAATTTGTTTGACTTTCATTTGATTTAATTAGCTTTGTTGAATGCATTAGACTTCATTTTGATTCAAAAAGCTTTGTTTGAATGTGTTTGACTTTCAGTTGATTAAATTAGTCTTGTTTGAATGTGTTTAACTTTTATTTAATTCAATTAGCTTTGTAGAATGCATTTGACTTTCATTCGATTCTATTAGCTTTGTTGAATGCATAAGACTTTAATTTGATTTTAAAAGATTTACTTGAATGTGTACGACTTTCAATGGATTCAATTAGCTTTGTTTGAATGTGTTTGACTTTTATTTGATTCAATTAGCTTTGTAGAATGCATTTGACTTTTTTTTTGGTAAATAGAATTTTATTACCAAAGAAGCTGAAAACAGCAGAAAAAAAGGGAACAAACACAAAAGCCAAGAAAGACAACAAAGCCTAAAGGGCAACACAAACTGGCCAAGGCCTTGAACAGTCAGCCCACCTTCTAGGAAGGGTTTCTGAAGTCCAAAAACCAAACACAGCCCATCTGAACTCAGAGACCCAAAGCTACCCTCTAGGAGGATCACTAAGGACCAAAGGCACAGGACAAAAGACCAGAAAACAGGCTAAACAAACCAGCACAAAGCTAAACAACATAAACAACCAGAAACAAGACAAAACCAGAACAGCAACAAGCAACTACCAACACTAAGTAGGCACATAGATCAAAGCCTGTCTATCAGCCTCATTACACCTGCAGGAAACCCTGTAAACCACTGCCCTGAAAACAGTTTCAGCAGACTCACAATTGCCATTGAACATGGTGTTGTTCCTCTGTATCCAAATGCTGTAAACAGTCTCAGCCAGGAACATCAGATGAAGCCTAGCATTTGACTTTGATCGTCTACCTCTCTTCATAGCCCAGTCCATTTCCTGATCAAAACCTTGAACAGCCTTGTGACATTTGAGAAGTTGCAGAACCTTCTCCCAGATTCTCTTAGAATAGTTACAAAGAAAGAAAAGATGGTGATGAGTTTCATTTTCCTGTAAACACAGTAAACACACAGGGTCACAAGTAGGATTCCATTTGAGAACTCTATCTTTAGTAAGCAACCTGTTCCAAAGAGCCAGCCAAAGGATGAAGATACTTCTTGGAGAAGCACTATTATTACAAGTAAGTCTTTTCCAAGGGACCTTTGAAGCCTGTAATCTGAGTTTTTTATAGATCAGTTTAATTTGAACCTTGTTAGTAGTCATTACAATATCCCATCCACCAATATCATCAATCAGCCCCCTGTACTTCATAATTTTCCTAAGCACCCAAGAACTTTTCTTAGGAATATCAGCCTCCCAGAAACTGACTGACCTGAAATAGTAAATGTGAACCCACTTAACCCAGAGGGAATCAGTTTTGTGGGCTATATCCCATAAAATCTTACAAATAGCAGAGATATTCCAATCATGAAGAGAAATAATGTTCCAGCCTCCACATGATTTAGGCAAACAAACAGTGCTCCAAGCAATAAGAGCTTTCTTAGAGGGATTGGCATTACCAGTCCACAAGAAAGCTTTAAATCTAGATTCAATCTCCTTCATAATCTTCTTAGGTAATATAAAAATTTGAGCCCAATATGTTGAATTCCAAAAAGAACACTCTTAATGAGCTGTAAACGACCAGCATAAGAGAGAAACTTTGAAGCCCACCCTTCAATTCTGCTAGTAATCCTGTTAACCAGGGGTTTGCATTGCTGAATAGTTAATTTCTTAGAAGAAAGGGGCACACCAAGATACTTGAAAGGGATAGAGCCTGCAACCATACCTAACCTACTCAAAAGAGCAGCCTGTAAATCAATGCCCACCCCTCCAAAATACACCTCACTTTTAAGCAAATTAGCCTCAAGGCCAGAAGCTTTAGAGAATTTCTGAAAAGCTTTAAACAAAAGCTGAACAGAATACTCATCAGCTCTAGTAAACAACAATAGATCATCTGCAAACATTAAGTGAGTAATCAGAAGCCTCTCACATCTGGGGTGAAAGTTAAAATCAGGTATAGTAGCCAAATCATGCAAGCATCTGGATAAATACTCCATTCCTATAGCAAAGAGGAAAGGAGACATGGGATCACCTTGTCTCAGACCCTTCTGAGCTTTAAAAGGAACAGAAGGAGAGCCATTAATCAGAATAGAAAAAGACACTGTAGAGATGCACACCATAATCCAATTGACAAACACAGAAGGAAAACCAAGCTCAAACATTACAGTCTGCAGAAAACTCCATTCAATGGAGTCATAAGCTTTTTTCAGATCAACCTTAATCATACATCTAGGGGTAATGTGCTTGTGAGTATATCCTTTGATTAGCTCTGTAGCTAATAAGATGTTGTCTCCAATATGTTTACCAGGAATAAAACCTGCTTGAGCTTCATCAACAATTTCGCCAACAACTTGAGCAAGCCTAGCAGTCAAGATCTTGGAGATAATCTTATAGAGAACAGTGCAACAAGCTATAGGTCTGAAATCCTTTACAAAAGAAGGATTCTGGATTTTAGGAACCAAGGTCAGAGTTGTACAATTCCACTGAGGATGCAAAGTTCCAGTATCAAAAAAATCATGGACAGCTTCATAAATCTCAAATTTAATAATGTCCCAGGTCTGCTTGAAAAATTTAGAGTTGAACCCATCAATACCAGGGGCTTTATCATCAGAGATACTTTTGATTGCACAGTCAATCTCAGAATTAACCACAGGACTAATAAGCAAATTCTGAGCTTCAACAGAAAGCTGTTTCCCTGCTCTCATGGTACTAAGGTCAACAGCATCAAGGACAGAAGAGCTCGAACCCAGGAGAAGTTTATAAAAAGACACAATCTCTGTCTCTATATCAGCAGGAGTCTTAAGGAGCACATGGTGTTCACTATAAATAGAATCAATTCTGTTCCTAGCTTGCCTCTGTTTCATCATGGAGAAAAAATACTTGGTGTTGGAGTCACCAAGTTTAACCCATTCCACCCTAGCTTTCTGTCTATATATACTCTCCTGAATAGATCTCCAATATTTGAGTTGCTGAATAGCAGTAGCCTCCTGAACCAGCAAGTCAGGATGAGGATCACTAGCCATTTGGTTCTGAACTTCCAAGACATCCTGTTGAGCTAAATCAACTCTCATTTCAACATTACCATAGACTTTGGAATTAAGCTCTTTAAGCTTAACCTTCAGATTCTTACATTTTCTCCAAATTCTACTCATAGCATTACCCTGAAATCCTTCACTCCAAGTTTCATCCACTATATTCATGAAATCAGGGTGATTAAGCATATGATTAAAAATCTAAAGGGCTTTCCCTTACCAGGAGCAGGAGGGAGAACCTCATACAAAAGAGGAGTATGATCAGAAAGAGAAGGAGGAAGATAAACAGCTTCCACATTTGGAAATTGATAGAGCCATTCACTATTAACCACACCCCTATCAATTCTAGTCTGAGTTCTAGGGCCTGAGTGAGCCTTATTAGACCAGGAGAAATAAGACCCCTTGCTTTTGATTTCAGAAAAGTTCATTTGATCAATAAAATCCTTGAAATCTCGAACTTCATAATCTGTCACTACATTTCCATGAATTCTATCTTCAGGTAACAAAACAGAATTAAAATCTCCAGTGCAAAGCCAGGGCATGGACACAGAACCAATAGCTCCAATACCTCTCCAAAGATCTTTTCGATCATGAATATTATGTAAACCATAAACAAAAGACACAGTGATCTGAGCACTATAATCAAGAGTACTGATAACACAATGAATGAACTGAGCATGAACAGTAATAGCATCAACATGAACTCTATCATTCTTCCACCCCAACCAAATTCTACCTTTCCTGGACTCAGAATAATTACACATCCAGGACAAACCATGTGCAATCTTCTTTTGAATCCCAGCACATTTCAACTGTTTAACTCTAGTCTCAAGCAAGCAGATTATATCAGAATTAGTCCTATCAAGCAGCTGCTTCACATCAGCCACTTTAGAGGGATCATTAAGACCCTAATATTCCAGGCAGTGATAATCATTGGACTGGAGGGGCCCACCCCCGCTAGGTTATATCTCAAGACAGCATCCTCATATTGCTCATCAGGTAGAATATCAAATTTATTAGTGGTAAGAACAGGCTTCACAGCTACAGCAGGTTCTTTACCTTTTTTTTCATGATTTCCCATTCACCTGAAACTTTAGTTCCAGACCCTTGCTTTTGTTTTTGAACCCAAACCTTCTTCTGAGCTTGGACTACAGGAGCAGGCTGATTAGTTGAAATAGGCTCATCACAATTATGTCCTGCCTTATTACATTTAACACAGAAGGGAGGAGTCCACTCATAAATCACATTTAATTCCACTGTCTCTCCTTTAGGACTTTCAACCCAAACAGACTTTGCTAGGAGTTTTGTAATGTCTATTTCCACAAGTAATCTGGCAAACGACACTCTTAGCTGTCTTGAAGTGCATTCATCAGCACAAATTGGCACACCCAAGGTGCTGCCAATTCGACTTAAAGTTTCAGCACCCCAACAATTGAGAGGAAGATTGGGTAATTTAACCCACAATGGAACAGTGCGAAGAATTTCAGCACTGAAATCAAATTTTTCTGACCAGGGTTTAACAATAATTGGTTTTCCATAGAACATGTGAGGGCTTTCACACATAACAAAATTCAGATTATCTAGAGAACGCAGATTAATTATAAAGTATCCCTCATCATGCCAATACACATCAGGATTGTTATCAATACCCCATTCATTAACAATAAAACGCTTGATAGCTGCAATAGTAGGATAATACCCAACAACATATAGAACAATTGCATGACTCCACTTCCTATTTCCTTCCTCAATTTCAGCACTGGGCAAGACAGCAATTGACTTACCATTTTCGATTTGCGGAGGTATAAAATTCAGGGCAAACCCTTTTGCAGTCAGCTTTCCAGTAAACCCTCGATCATTAGACAAATCTTTTTCAACAGCCTCAGGCAGAGTTTCATTAGTGACAGGAGGTTGAGAATTTTGCAATACAGAGCCCGCAGAAGGCCTAGAAGGGCTAGCAGCTTGGTTAGGCAATGAAACAGTAACCGGAGAAGTTATTGTTACATTGGTTTTGGGGCAAACTGAACCAAAACTTAAAGCTAGCAATTCAGCATCTCTACTAGAAATCATTCCTGCAGAGGAGTGGACAAGTCCAGGAGAAGGTGTGACAAGTTCATCTCCCTCATCAAACACCTCATGAACAGGCTGAATTCCAGTTGAAACAGGAACAAATAGTGACTCAGTGATTTCAGTTGTAAGCTTAGATGGGGCAGGAGTAGCTTGCTTCTTCTTTCTAGCCATAGAAATAGATTTAGGGACTAAAAACCAGCTAAATCAAGCACCATAGACATGGAAATAGATGTTTTAACTTTCATTTGAATCAATTAGCTTTGTTTGAATGTGTTTGACTTTCATTTGATTACATTAGCTTTGTAGAATGCATTTGACTTTCATTTGATTAAATTACCTTTGATGAACGCATTAGACTTTAATTGATTCGAAGACCTTTGTTTGATTGTGTTTGACTTAATTTGATTCAATTAGCTTTGTTGAATGCATTTGACTTTCATTTGATTCAATAAGCTTTGTTTGAATGTGTTTGACTTTCATTTGATTCAATTAGCTTTGTAAAATGCATTTTCTTTCAATTGATTCAATTAGCATTTTTGAATGCATTTGGCTTTCATTTGATTCAAAAACTTATTTGAATGTGTTTAACTTTCATTTGAATAAATTAGCTTAGATTGAATGTGATTGACTTTCATTGATTTAATTAGCTTTGTTGAATGCATTAGACTTTAATTTGATTTAAAAAGCTTTATTTGAATGTGTTTGACTTTCGTTTGATTCAATTAGCTTGCAGAATGCATTAGACTTTCATTTGATTTAATTAGCTTGGTTGAATGCATTTGACTTTCATTTGATTCAAAAAGCTTTGTTTGAATGTGTTTGACTTTCCTTTGATTCAATTTTCTTTAGTTGAATGTGTTTGACTTTCATTTGATTCAACTAGCTTTGTTGAATGCATTAGACTTTAATTTGATTGAAAAAGTATTGTTTGAATGTGTTTGACTTTCATTCGATTTTATTAGCTTTGTTTGAATGTGTTTGGCTTAAATTTGATTCATAAAGTTTGTTTGAATGTGTTTGACTTTCATTTGATTCAATTAGCTTCGTTTGAATTGTTTGACTTTAATTTGATTTTAAAAAGCATTATCTGAATGTGTTTGACTTTCATTGGATTTAATTAGCTTTGTTGAATGTGTTTGACTTTCATTTGATTAAATGAGCTTTATAGAATGCATTTGACTTTCATTTGATTAAATTAGCTTTGTTGAATACATTTGACTTTATTTGAT
>CM068291.1:34123655-34211331 GCA_034703905.1 Chenopodium berlandieri | reverse complement strand
CTGTCAGCTCACGGTCTACTTTGTCAGCCATGTGCTAAAAAATGCCGAGTTGAGGTATCCCTTAGTGGAGAAGTTTGGTCTTGCACTCTTCATGGCTGTTAAAAAATTAAAGCCCTACTTTTTGGCGCATGCAGTCGTCGTGTATACAGATCAACCGATCAAGCGGCCACTGACCACCATGGAGTCGTCAGGCCGAATGATCAAATGGGCCATAGAAATACAGAGCCTCGAAGTTACCTTCGAGCCTAGAAAAGCAGTGAAGGGGCAAGCCTTTGCTGACTTTATTGTTGAAATGACTCGTCCCCCTGACTCTCAAGTTCCAGACCAAGTCTGGAAGGTATATGTGGATGGAAGCTCCACT
This sequence comes from Chenopodium berlandieri, assembly GCA_034703905.1. Classification (NCBI taxonomy): domain Eukaryota; kingdom Viridiplantae; phylum Streptophyta; class Magnoliopsida; order Caryophyllales; family Amaranthaceae; genus Chenopodium; species Chenopodium berlandieri. The sequence goes on along the minus strand of CM068291.1, from coordinate 34,210,970 downwards.
TCAACTGGTTGTGGAGCAGGCGTCATATGTCAGTCGCCAGAAGGCGACAGGTACGAGTATGCTTTACGTTTCAGTTTTCAGGCTTCAAACAATGAGGCAGAATATGAAGCTTTACTAGCCGGTATCCGCATGTGCAAGGCGGCAGGGGCAAGAAAAATAGACGCCTGTTCTGATTCACAATTGATAGTGAGTCAGTACAATGGCGAATACGAAGCGACCCATCCGGCCATGATCAAGTATTTACAGGCGGTCCGTCAAGCAGTCGGCTCCCTTGAGGATTTCCATCTGGTCCAAGTACCGAGATCAGAAATAACCAAGCGGATGCGCTTTCAAAATTAGCATCATCCGCCTCCTGTGATACTCCTCGAACCGTTTTTTGGGAAGTAGTGGAAAGGAGAAGCATTGAGGGAGACCCTATTGGAATCCTAGACAGAAGCTCAACCTGGATGGATCCAATAGGGCATATCTGACAAACGGTACCCTGCCGGATGATCATCAACAGGCGGCAGTACTGAAAAGACGAGCCACCAATTTTGAAATGATAAAGGGAGAACTTCACAAAAGAGGGTACCTTCAACCCTTCTTAAAGTGTGTTACTCCAGAAAAAGGGCGAGAGATACTAGACGATTCACTCTGGTTCTGTGCTTCGCATATAGGCGGAAGGACGCTTGCTCAACGGGCAAGGCGGCAGGGCTACTTCTGGCCTACCTTAGAAGCAGATGCAATGGAGATGGTGAAAAAATGTGACAAGTGTCAAAGGTTTGGCAAACTAATTCACCGTCCGGCTACTGATCTCACCACCATTCATAGTCCCCTACCGTTTGCTAATGGGGCATGGATATTCTGGGTCCATATACGCCTGCTACAGGCGAAGAAGGTATATACTTGTTGCCGTCGACTACTTCACTAAATGGGTAGAGGCGGAGGCTGTTAAGGGAATCAAGACGAAGGATGTAATTTCATTCATTTGGAGAAATGTCATCACTCGGTTCGGGGTTCCCATGTCTATGGTTTTTGATAATGGTCCCCAATTTGAGACGCCTGTTCTCAAAAGCTGGTTGGGTGACCAAGGAATTGCACACTGCTTTGCATCTGTCGGCCGTCCACAAGCAAACGGCCAGGTAGAAGCCTTTAATAAAATCATCTCAGACGGTCTGAAGAAAAAGATTGAACGAGCAGGGGCCTATGGGCGGATGAACTACCACATGTTCTCTGGGCCATTAGGACGACTGAAAAAGGGGCGACTGGAGAAACTCCATTCCTCCTAACTTATGGTGCGGAAGCTGTTCTTCCAATAGAACACTACGAGCCGACTCTTCGAGTAATGCTATATGACGAAGAGGCAAACTGGGAAGCCATGCGCCTGGCATTAGACTCACTTCCTGAAAAGAGGGGCAATGCTGTCTTGCGCCATGAGATCTACCGCCTGAGAATGACTCGATCATACAACAGAAAAGTGCACAGGCGTCCACTCAAAGTGGGGGACTTTGTACTTAGAAAAATGGAAGCTGTTGGTAGGGCTAACGAGTCTGGCAAGCTAACTCCCAACTGGGAAGGTCCCTACCGAATATATGAAGAGGTTAGAGACGGTACCTACCGTCTGGAAACACCAGACGGCCAGCCGTTACCTCGAACCTGGAACATAGATAACCTTAAGAAATATTTCTTTTGAAAAATGTAAAGTCAAGGATTACTTGAATAAAGCTTGCACTTACTATTCAATTTTGTATTAAGAGGGGCATGCCAACTGACCAACAGTCGGCTACTCTCCATGTTTATGTTATTTATTTAAGAGGGGCATGCCAACTGACAAACAGTCGGCTACTCTCTATGTTTAATTTAAGAGGGGCACGCCGCTTGAACGGTACCCTCACATAAATATAGTTCACCAAGAACTATCAAAAAAACATGATCAGACCAGGCGTCAAGCCAACTGATCAAAATATAAAATTCAATTCGACCTGTCCCAACATTATAGCAGGCGTCCGACGGCATCCATCCGATGAAATTCGTCGCAGAGAGCAGCTCCCTTTTGGGTGGAACATTGTTCTATAAACTAATCACACGGCACCTATACGACTGTCCCCAAGGACAACCACGTAGCCGTTTTTGAGACAAGGATAACTTTTATTACTAACCAAACTAGTGATAACAGTTGACATCTGAGTCGGATTACCGCCTGTATTACTTGGGATAAATGCAGGGGGTTCCTCTTGAGTTAATAGCCAACAAACATTGGCGAATCAAGGGGTCCAGCCGGCCTCCGCCGCCTGGTACCTCTACTACTCAAGCTAGAATGAGGACGACTGAGTAACACCAACGTTAACTCATAGTCACTCTCCCAAAACTTGGCATGGAACCTAAAAAGTTTGAATAGACCACCTGTTTTTTGGCAAACAAGGGCATTCAAACTATTATTCCTACTAGTTTTCCCTTCGAGTTAATAGCCAACAAACATTGGCGAATAAAGGGGAACAACCGGTACCCACCGCTTGATACCTCTACTACTCAATCAATGGCGACCAGGTAACAGTCATGATTACTTGGTCACCCCCTAAAAATTTTTAAGTATTGCAATAGGAAACAGTCGTCTTAGACTGCCTATAGCTCAAAAAACACAAGTAAGAAACCCTTTCTTACTTAGTAAATTTTACAAATGACAGGATCGCCTAAAGTCTAACCTACAAAATACAAGTAAGAAAACTCTTTTTTACTTAGTTAATTTTACAGATAGAGGACCGCCTGCCTAAAGGTGATCCAGTCTTTTAAACGAATTGAGTAACGATTGGATAAATGGCCGACTGATCGCCTAACTTGGAAACAGACAAACAGTCGTCCAGGGGCATAGGCGGCGTAACTAACCATCCGTACCTGTCTACAATCGGCCATGCAAAACAGTCGATATAGTGTACAACCAATATTCAACACTTAGCCAAATTTCAAGAAAAAATAAAATTTCATTAAGGAAGAAAAAAATATTCAGAACCCCGGCCCCCTGGCCGGGTAAATACAATCAAAACGGCACGCAGGCCGTGAAAGAAGACAAAAGCTTATGAAGGGGGCAAATCCTAAACATTAGCAGCGTCCGCCTGGTCAGCATTCTTCTTGCTAGACTCGGCCTCAGCTGCATCCTTCTTCGATGCCTTGCCCCCAAGTGGCACAAGCGCCACTACCGGCTGCTCCTCCATCTCCAAGCCCTCCTCGAACGCCTCGTCCTCAGCAGCCGCCAGGATCTCTTGATTATATGTTTCAGAACACTGGCGGTACGTTTTTCCACGAGGCAAAGTCGGCACTGGGGAAGAGGCGGCTCCAGGTCATACGCTGGATCTGGGAAGAGTCTTCCATCATCTCTCGGACGAGCTCTCTCTTCTCTTGCTCAGCCTTCTCCGAGAGCTCTTTAGTGAGACTCTCTCCTGGGTCACCAGGCGTTCCTTTACGCTAGCCAAGGATTTCTCCATGACTTCGTATGAGAGCATTTTTTGGCGGAGAGGTTTAAGCTCGGCCTTGAGGTCGGAGACGGTCGCCTCCAGCTCGCTTCTTCTTCTGGGCCGCCTCTAACTGGGCCCGGATAGCGGCGGCAGCCTGCGCCTGATAATAAAGAATATCAATGGTCAGAACTTCATTTTGGGCAATTTGAAACATTGCCTTATCACAGTTAGAGGCGGCCATAGCTTTCGCAGCCTTTACCTCTTTGTTTTTCCGATCAGCGGCTTGCGAAGGCCGTTCACTCGGAGCAGGGCCTAAGTAAAAAGAAAAACATGCGTCAGTTTCCAATCAAAAAGGTAACAGGCGTCCTGGAATTCAACTACTCAAAAAATGCTAAGTATACCTCAGCAAGGACCCCTGCAATCCCATCAAGGTCAAGGGTGCCGACACCCCTGACCGCCTCCCTTTCAGATGGAGGCACTGCTTTTATCATGGACTTGGCTACCTCTACCAAGTCAGGCTCCTGAGGGCCGGCTGCATCAAGCGTAAAAAAAGCAAGTTAGACCTAGTCAAGAAGGAAGCAAGTGTAAAAGTTTTACAAGTAATTGTCATACTTCTAGGCGGCCCCGCCGGAGCTTTAGAAGAAGTGGCCGGCTGCTTCTCAGCCGCCACCGTTTTCCTGGAAGACCCAGGAGAGCTTGCAACAGTCGTCCTCCGGCCTTGGGGTCCGGCTGTTGCGAGGAAGAAGCTCTTGGAGTACCGACTAAAAAAAAAAATAGGAAAAGTTAGCATATGTATAAGACTACTTCAAAAAGAAGAAGTTTCAAAGCTCACCAAGGGTGCCCCCTTGTTGGGGGAGTCGGTACCAGACTGCTGCATCAGAGAGGCCCGCAGCATGGCCGCCGCAGTCTTGGAGGCAGTTATTTTGCTCATGGCGTCAGCTGCAAAAAGAACAAACAGTAAAGTCAGTAAAAATCCCAAGTAAACAAGGCGTGAAAAAAGAGTATTTGTCAGGCCGGCTACCTCTAGAGCACCGACTGCGAGGCCACAGGCGGCCAAAAAGTACTCGTCATAGAGCCACTTGAAGACCGGAATGCAGTTTAGGGGTACTTGCTCTCGTACCCCTGAAGTAGAGTTCACCCTAATCTCTACTTTGAAGAGTCCTTTGTCTAGGATCTCTTTCTTAGCCTTTGGGGGACAGGCGGCAAGCTACGGCCGCCTGCAAGAAAAGGCGGATCCTGTTCCACCTGTTAAATCTTTTGTTCAGCTCCTTGTCTGAACCCTCGATGATGAGGAAGGTGTTCCGCCAATCCTTCCATTTGTTTGCCTTACCTCTCGTCATGAGGTAGCCCTTATGGCTTGTTAATTGATACCAGCCGGTACCACCTGACTTAGGGGTCCGGCTGAGATAGTTCATGTGGGCGAAAGCCTCAAAGCTTGGCTCCACCCCGTACATTTCGCACCCGGCCACATAGCCGAGTACGTTTACCCAAGAATGGGGGCTAACTGCCATAACCCAGATCATACCCATCTAAAATCCGCTGAACAGCCGGATGTAGTGGGAAGCGCAGTCCAGCTTTGATGGCCGCCACATAGCAGCCGAAGCAGCCATCATCATAGCTGGTACCAGCCGGCCAGACGACTGTGTCTTCTGGATCCGGCACGAACAATAAATATCCGGGGCCCATTTTGTAGTTAGCTATAAAGCTCTCCACTTTGTCTTCATGGCCGTGATCCGGCCCGGGGTACCGTGCAGTAGTAAGGGGTGTTCTCCTCTCGATAAGAAGCGGACGGCTCCGCCCAATTATCCCCCTTCTCAACTGCATGAGAACTCCTCGCCTCTTGTAGGCGGCTGTTTCTTTCTTCAGAGCCTGGAGAAGATTGGCCAGAAGAGCTAGACTCAGACTCGTCCTCAGACGAGTCAGAAGAGGACGACTCCTTCCCTCTCCCAGAGGGGCCCGCCTCCTCCCCTTAGAAGGAGTAGGAGAATAGTTTGACATATCTACTGTGAAATGGGAAGGGACCACCTTGACCCTCCCTCAGAACTGTCGGCTTGGCAGCCGCCTTGTCTCACTTCTACATCTGGCGCCTGGTCAGATGTTTCACTTATTGGCACCCTTTGAGAGGAGCCGTCCGAGTTTGAGATCCTAGCTGTCTTTTTTGTTCTGGCCATCATGTTCTGCATAGACACAGATACAGTCGGACTTTGTATAAAGGGCAAAGATGGGTCCAGAAAAGGGCAGGCGGCACTCCTAGTCCTAGATTCAGCCGTCCCCGGTGACCGGCTGATCACTAACTTAGGCCGTGTCGTTTGCTTCCATGGGGCCATTTCAAAAGAAAATAAAAATAAAGGAAAAAGTTAAGAGTAAGAGAACCGACGGTTACCTGAACGAGTGACGATTGATGAGTTCTGAAGTCCTTTGCAAATGGTTGTCAGAGCAAGCGGTAGGCAACAAAAGTCAAAATGTCAGAGCAAGTTCAGGGGTCCGAATGTTCTCTCGCAAAGGTTCTCAAATGTGAAAATGACCGAAGTCAGCATTCCTTATATAGGCAAAGTGAGAAGGCGAAGGGTCACTTCCAAATTCAAAATTTGGGCGGGAAATATCTCTCGGCCATTGCAGGGCGACACCTGCGTAGGCCGTCGCCTGTCACCATGCGATACCTGTCACAGGTGACACGTGACCAGTCACGTGCCGCCTGTGAGGGGCAAATGATTAGGGGATTTTTATCCACAATCACCGTCTGACAAGTGGACCAACCAGGTTCTGCCACGTGTCCTTCACGTAGGCCAATAGGAGCCTGCCACGTGTCAGTCTCAGATTCGTCCACCACGGACCAATTGAGACACGCCACGTGTCCCCCATGCCAAATGGGAAAACCGGCCAACAAGGCCCAATCCTGATTAGAAGCCCAGTCAGCCCAAGGTTAACCTAAACCTAATTGGCACGCTTCCCGAGGTTATAAATACCTCTCTTAATTCTCATTAAGAGGGGATGAACAAAAAGTAACACAGATTACACATTAAACACTCTCACCTAGAGAGACAAAACTACTTAATTTCCGCATTAATTACTCCTTAATCAGGTACTAACTTGACCGTTGGAGGCGGAGCTCCTACCACAAGGAGTCTTCGTTGTTTTGCAAGTACAGGCGTCCGGTTCCAGTCTCGGTGTTGTAACTCTCCCGCAGGACATCAGAAAACCCCGAAACAAAAGTCAAATGCATTCAAGAAAGCTAATTAAATCAATTGAAAGTCAAATGTGTTCTACAAAGTTATTGAATCAAATGAAAGTCAAAACATTAAAAAATAGCTAATTGAATCCAATGAAAGTCTAGTGCATTCAACAAAGGTAATGAATCAAATGAAATTCAAACAAATTCTACAAAGATCATGAATCAAATGAAAGTCAAACAATTTCAAACAATGCTTATTGATTCAAATTAAAGTCAAACACATTCAACGAAGCTAATTAAATCAAATGAAAGTCAAACACATTCAAACAAAGCGTTTTGAATCAAATAAAGTCAAATGCATTCAAACAAAGCTAATTGAATCAAATGAAAGTCAAACACATTCAAACAAGCTTTATGAATCAAATGAAAGTCAAACACATTCAAACAAGCTTTATGAATCAAAATTTTGCCAAAAACATTCGAACAAAGCTAATTAAATCAAATGAAAGTCAAACACATTCAAACAAAGCTTTTTGAATAAAATGAATGTCAAATGCATTACAAAGCTAATTGAATCAATTGAAAGTCAAACACATTCAAACAAGCTTTATGAATCAAATTTAAGCCAAACACATTCAAACAAAGGTTTTTGAATCAAATTTAAGTCAAACACATTCAAACAAAGCTAATTAAATCAAATGAAATTCAAAACACATTTAAACAAAGCTTTTTGAATAAAATGACTGTCAAATGCATTCTACAAAGCTAATTGAATCAATTAAAAGTCAAACACATTAAAACAAAGCTAATTGAATCAATGAAAATCAAACACATTCAAATAAAGTTTTAAATCACATTAAAGTCTAAATGCATTCAACAAAGCTAATTGAATCAAATGAAAGTCAAACACATTCAACAAAGCTAATTGAATCAAATGAAAGTCAAACACATTAAACAAAGCTTTTGTAAATCAAATAAAAACTAAATGAATTCAACAATGCTAATTGAATCATATAAAAGACAAATGCATTCTACAAAGCTAATTGAATCAAATGAAATTCAAAAACATTCAAATAAAGCAATTTCAATCAAATGAAAGTCAAGCACATTCAAACAAAGCTAATTGAATCAAATGAAAGTCAAACACATTCAACCAAAGCTTTTTGAATCAAATGAAAGTCAAATGCATTTATTTAAGCTAATTGAATCGAATGAAAGTTAAAGACATTCAAACAAACCTAATTGAGTCCAATGAAAGTCAAACACATTCAAATAAAGCTTTTGAATCAAATTAACGTCTAATGCATTCAACAAAGCTAATTGAATCAAAAGAAATTCAAATGCATTCTACAAAGCTTATTGAATCAAATGAAAGTCAAACACATTCAAACAAAGCTAATTGAATCAAATTATAGTTCAACACATCAAACAAAGCTTTTGCATAAAATTTAAGTCAAACATATTCAAACAAAAACTAATTGAATCCAATGAAAGTCAAACACATTCAAACAAAGCTAATTGAATCAAATTAAAGTCAAACACATTCAAACAAAGCTTTTGTAAATCAAATAAAAACCAAATGCATTCAAAAATGCTAATTGAATTATATAAAAGACAAATGCATTCTACAAAGCTAATTGAATCAAATGAAATTCAAAAAAATTCAAATAAAGCAATTTGAATCAAATGAAAGTCAAGCACAGTCAAACAAACCTAATTGAATCAAATGAAAGTCAAACACATTCAACAGAGCTTTTTGAATCAAATGAAAGTCAAATGCATTTATTTAAGCTAATTGAATCGAATGAAAGTTAAAGACATTCAAACAAACCTAATTGAAGTCCAATGAAAGTCAAACACATTCAAATAAAGCTTTTTGAATCAAATTAACGTCTAACGCATTCAACAAAGCTAATTGAATCAAATGAAAGTCAAACACATTCAACCAAAGCTAATTGAATCGAATGAAAGTCAAACACATTCAAACAAGCTTTATGATTTAAATTAAGCCAACACATTCAAACAAAGCTATTTAAATCAAATGAAAGTCAAACACATTCAAACAAAGCTAATAGAATGAAATGCAAGTCAAAACACATTCAAACAAGCTTTATGAATCAAATTTAAGCCAAACACATTCAAAACTAAGCTAATTAAATCAAATGAAAGTCAAACACATTCAAACAAAGCTTTTTGAATAAAATGAATGTCAAATGCATTCACAAAGCTAAAGAATCAAATGAAAGTCAAATGCGTTCTACAAAGCTAATTGAATCAAATGAAAGTCAAAACACATTCAAATAAAGCTAATTGAATCCAATGAAAGTCAAACACACTCAAACAAACCTAATTGAATCAAATGAAAGTCAAACACATTCAAACAAAGCTAATGAATCCAATGAAAGTCAAACACATTCAAAGAAAGCTTTTTAAATCAAATTAAAGTCTAATGCGTTCAACAAAGCTAATTGAATCAAATGAAAGTCAAACACATTCAAACAAAGCTAATTGAATCCATGAAAGTTAAACCGATTCAAACAAAGCTTTGTGAATCAAATTAACGTCAAATGCATTCAACAAAGCTAATTGAATTAAATGAAAGTCAAACATATTCAAACAAAGCTAATTGAATCCAATGAAAGTCAAACACACTTAAACAAACCTAATTGAATCAAATGAAAGTCAAACACATTCAAACAAAGCTAATTGAATCCAATGAAAGTCAAACACATTCAAATAAAGCTTTTAAATCAAATTAAAGTTAATGCGTTCAACAAAGCTAATTGAATAAATGAAAGTCAAACACATTCAAACAAAGCTAATTGAATCCAATGAAAGTCAAACCGATTCAAACAAAGCTTTGTGAATCAAATAACGTCAAATGCATTCTACAAAGCTATTGAATCAAATGAAAGTCAAACATATTCAAACAAAGCAATTAAATCAAATGAAAGTCAAACACATTCAAACAAGCTTATGAATCAAATTTGAGAAAACACATTCAAACAAAACTAATTAAATCAAATGAAAGTCAAACACATTCAAACAAAGCTTTTTGAATAAAAATGAAAGTCAAATGCATTCAACAAAGCTAATTGAATAAATGAAAGTCAAACACATTCAAACAAGCTTATGAATCAAATTTAAGCCAAACACATCAAACAAGCTTTTTGAATCAAATGAAAGTCAAACACATTCAAACAAAGCTAATTAAATAATGAAAGTCAAAACATTTAACAAAGCTTTTTGAATAAAATGAAAGTCAAATGCATTCTACAAAGCTAATTGAATCAAATGAAAGTAAAACATTCAAACAAAGCTAATTGAATCCAATGAAAATCAAACACATTCAAATAAAGCTTTTAAATCAAATTAAAGTCTAATGCATTCAACAAAGCTAATTGAATCAAATGAAAGTCAAACACATTCATACAAAGCTAATTGAATCAAATGAAAGTCAAACACATTCAAACAAAGCTTTGTGAATCAAATAAAAACAAATGAATTCAACAAAGCTAATTGAATCAAATGAAAGTCAAAAATGCATTTACAAAGCTAATTGAATCAAATGAAATTCAAAAAACATTCAAATAAAGCAATTTCAATCAAATGAAAGTAAAAAAAAGCACATTCAAACAAAGCTAATTGAATCAAATGAAAGTCAAACACATTCAAACAAAGCTTTTTGAATCAAATGAAAGTCAAATGCATTTATTTAAGCTAATTGAATCGAATGAAAGTTAAGACATTCAAACAAAGCTAATTGAATCCAATGAAAGTCAAACACATTCAAACAAAGCTTTTCGAATCAAATTAAACGTCAAATGCATTCAACAAAGCTAATTGAATCAAAAGAAATTCAAATGCATTCTACAAAGCTTATTGAATCAAATGAAAGTCAAACACATTCAAACAAAGCTAATTGAATCAAATGAAAGTTCAACACATTCAAACAAAGCTTTTTGCATAAAATTTAAGTCAAACATATTCAAACAAAACTAATTGAATCCAATGAAAGTCAAACACATTCAAACAAAGCTAATTGAATCAAATTAAAGTCAAAACACATTCAAACAAAGCTTTTGTAAATCAAATAAAAACAAATGCATTCAACAATGCTAATTGAATTAAATAAAAGACAAATGCATTCTACAAAGCTAATTGAATCAAATGAAAGTCAAAAAAATTCAAATAAGCAATTTGAATCAAATGAAAGTCAAGCACAGTCAAACAAACTAATTGAATCAAATGAAAGTCAAACACATTCAACAAAGCTTTTTGAATCAAATGAAAGTCAAATGCATTTACAAAGCTAATTGAATCGAATGAAAGTTAAAGACATTCAAACAAAGCTAATTGAATCAATGAAAGTCAAACACATTCAAATAAAGCTTTTGAATCAAATTAACGTCTAATGCATTCAACAAAGCTAATTGAATCAAATGAAAGTCAAACACATTCAACAAAGCTAATTGAATCGAATGAAAGTCAAACACATTCAAACAAGCTTTATGATTTAAATTTAAGCCAAACACATTCAAACAAAGCTATTTAAATCAAATGAAAGTCAAACACATTCAAACAAAGCTAATAGAATGAAATGCAAGTCAAACACATTCAAACAAGCTTATTGAATCAAATTTAAGCAAACACATTCAAACTAAAGCTAATTAAATCAATGAAAGTCAAACACATTCAAACAAAGCTTTTGAATAAAATGAAAGTCAAATGCATTCCACAAAGCTAAATGAATCAAATGAAAGTCAAATGATTCTACAAAGCTAATTGAATCAAATGAAAGTCAAACACATTCAAACAAAGCTAATTGAATCCAATGAAAGTCAAACACACTCAAAACAAACCTAATTGAATCAAATGAAAGTCAAACACATTCAAACAAAGCTAATTGAATCAAATGAAAGTCAAACACATTCAAAGAAAGCTTTTTAAATCAAATTAAAGTCTAATGTGTTCAACAAAGCTAATTGAATCAAATGAAAGTCAAACACATTCAAACAAAGCTAATTGAATCCAATGAAAGTCAAACCGATTCAAACAAAGCTTTGTGAATCAAATTAACGTCAAATGCATTCAACAAAGCTAATTGAATTAAATGAAAGTCAAACATATTCAAACAAAGCTAATTGAATCCAATGAAAGTCAAACACACTTAAACAAACCTAATTGAATCAAATGAAAGTCAAACACATTCAAACAAAGCTAATTGAATCCAATGAAAGTCAAACACATTCAAATAAAGCTTTTTAAATCAAATTAAAGTCTAATGCGTTCAACAAAGCTAATTGAATCAAATGAAAGTAAACACATTCAAACAAAGCTAATTGAATCCAATGAAAGTCAAAACCGATTAAACAAAGCTTTGTGAATCAAATTAACGTCAAATGCATTCTACAAAGCTAATTGAATCAAATGAAAGTCAAACATATTCAAACAAAGCTAATTAATCAAATGAAAGTCAAACACATTCAAACAAACTTATGAATCAAATTTGAGACAAACACATTCAAACAAAACTAATTGAATCCAATGAAAGTCAAACACATTCAAACAAAGCTAATTGAATCAAATTAAAGTCAAACACATTCAAACAAAGCTTTTGTAAATCAAATTAAAAACCAAATGCATTCAACAATGCTAATTGAATTATATAAAAAACAAATGCATTTTACAAAGCTAATTGAATCAAATGAAATTCAAAAAAATTCAAATAAAGCAATTTGAATCAAATGAAAGTCAAGTACAGTCAAACAAACCTAATTGAATCAAATGAAAGTCAAAACACATTCAACCAGAGCTTTTGAATCAAATGAAAGTCAAATGCATTTATTAAGCTAATTGAATCGAATGAAAGTTAAAGACATTCAAACAAACCTAATTGAGTCCAATGAAAGTCAAACACATTCAAATAAAGCTTTTTGAATCAAATAACGTCTAATGCATTCAACAAAGCTAATTGAATCAAATGAAAGTCAAACACATTCAACCAAAGCTAATTGAATCGAATGAAAGTCAAACACATTCAAACAAGCTTTATGATTTAAATTTAAGCCAAACACATTCAAAACAAGCTATTAAATCAAATGAAAGTCAAACACATTCAAACAAAGCTAATAGAATGAAATGCAAGTCAAACACATTCAAAACAAGCTTTATGAATCAAATTTAAGCCAAACACATTCAAACTAAGCTAATTAAATCAAATGAAAGTCAAACACATTCAAACAAAGCTTTTTGAATGAAAATGAATGTCAAATGCATTCCACAAAGCTAAATGAATCGAATGAAAGTCAAATGCATTCTACAAAGCTAATTGAATCAAATGAAAGTCAAACACATTCAAATAAAGCTAATTGAATCAATGAAAGTCAAAACACACTCAAACAAACCAATTGAATCAAATGAAAGTCAAACACATTCAAACAAAGCTAATTGAATCCAATGAAAGTCAAACACATTCAAAGAAAGCTTTTGAATCAAATTAAAGTCTAATGCATTCAACAAAGCTAATTGAATCAAATGAAAGTCAAACACATTCAAACAAAGCTAATTGAATCCAATGAAAGTCAAACCGATTCAAACAAAGCTTGTGAATCAAATTAACGTCAAATACATTCAACAAAGCTAATTGAATTAAATGAAAGTCAAAACATATACAAACAAAGCTAATTAATGCAATGAAAGTCAAACACACTTAAACAAAGCTAATTGAATCAAATGAAAGTCAAAAACATTCAAACAAAGCTAATTGAATCCAATGAAAGTCAAACACATTCAAACAAAGCTTTTGAATCAAATTAAAGTCAAATGCATTCTTTAAGCTAATTGAATCAAATGAAAGTCAAACACATTCAAACAAAGCTAATTGAATCAATGAAAGTCAAACACATTCAAATAAAGCTTTTGAATCAAATTAAGTCAAATGCATTCAACAAAGCTAAATGAATCAAAAGAAAGTCAAATGCATTCAACAAAGCTTATTGAATCAAATGAAAGTCAAACACATTCAAACAAAGCTAATTGAATCAAATGAAAGTCAAACATTCAAACAAAGCTTTTTGAATCAAATTTAAAGTCAAACACATTCAAACAAAGCTAATTGAATCCAATGAAAGTCAAACACATTCAAACAAGCTAATTGAATCAAATTAAAGTCAAACACATTCAAACAAAGCTTTTGTAAATCAAATAAAAACCAATGCATTCAACAATGCTAATTGAATTATATAAAAGACAAATGCATTTACAAAGCTAATTGAATCAAATGAAATCAAAAAAATTCAAATAAAGCAATTTGAATCAAATGAAAGTCAAGCACAGTCAAACAAACCTAATTGAATCAAATGAAAGTCAAACACATTCAAACAGAGCTTTTGAATCAAATGAAAGTCAAATGCATTTATTTAAGCTAATTGAATCGAAATGAAAGTAAAGACATTCAAACAAAGCTAATTGAGTCCAATGAAAGTCAAACACATTCAAATAAAGCTTTTTGAATCAAATTAAGTCTAATGCATTCAACAAAGCTAATTGAATCAAATGAAAGTCAAACACATTCAACCAAAGCTAATTGAATCGAATGAAAGTCAAACACATTCAAACAAAGCTTTATGATTTAAATTTAAGCCAAACACATTCAAAAAGCTATTTAAATCAAATGAAAGTCAAACACATTCAAACAAAGCTAATAGAATGAAATGCAAGTCAAACACATTCAAACAAGCTTTATGAATCAAATTTAAGCCAAACACATTCAAACTAAGCTAATTAAATCAAATGAAAGTCAAACACATTCAAACAAATTTTTGAATAAAATGAATGTCAAATGCATTCCACAAAGCTAAATGAATCAAATGAAAGTCAAATGCGTTCTACAAAGCTAATTGAATCAAATGAAAGTCAAACACATTCAAATAAAGCTAATGAATCCAATGAAAGTCAAACACACTCAAACAAACCTAATTGAATCAAATGAAAGTCAAACACATTCAAACAAAGCTAATTGAATCCAATGAAAGTCAAACACATTCAAACAAAGCTTTTAAATCAAATTAAAGTCTAATGTTCAACAAAGCTAATTGAATCAAATGAAAGTCAAACACATTCAAACAAAGCTAATTGAATCCAATGAAAGTCAAACCGATTCAAACAAAGCTTTGTGAATCAAATTAACGTCAAATGCATTCAACAAAGCTAATGAATTAAATGAAAGTCAAACATATTCAAACAAAGCTAATTGAATCCAATGAAAGTCAAACACACTTAAACAAACCTAATTGAATCAAATGAAAGTCAAACACATTCAAACAAAGCTAATTGAATCCAAATGAAAGTCAAACACATTCAAACAAAGCTTTTTAATCAAATTAAAGTCTAATGCATTCAACAAAGCTAATTGAATCAAATGAAAGTCAAACACATTCAAACAAAGCTAATTGAATCAAATGAAAGTCAAACCGATTCAAACAAAGCTTGTGAATCAAATTAACGTCAAATGCATTCAACAAAGCTTATTGAATCAATGAAAGTCAAACATATTCAAACAAAGCTATTAAATCAAATGAAAGTCAAACACATTCAAACAAACTTATGAATCAAATTTGAGACAAAACACATTCAAACAAAACTAATGAATCCAATGAAAGTCAAACACATTCAAACAAAGCTAATTGAATCAAATAAAGTCAAACACATTCAAACAAAGCTTTTGTAAATCAAATAAAAACAAATGCATTCAACAATGCTAATTGAATTATATAAAAGACAAATGCATTTACAAAGCTAATTGAATCAAATGAAATTCAAAAAAATTCAAATAAAGCAATTGAATCAAATGAAAGTCAAGCACAGTCAAACAAACCTAATTGAATCAAATGAAAGTCAAACACATTCAACCAGAGCTTTTGAATCAAATGAAAGTCAAATGCATTTATTTAAGCTAATTGAATCGAATGAAAGTTAAAGACATTCAAACAAACCTAATTGAGTCCAATGAAAGTCAAACACATTCAAATAAAGCTTTTTGAATCAAATTAACGTCTAATGCATTCAACAAAGCTAATTGAATCAAATGAAAGTCAAACACATTCAACCAAAGCTAATTGAATCGAATGAAAGTCAAACACATTCAAACAAGCTTTATGATTTAAATTAAGCCAAACACATTCAAACAAAGCTATTTAAATCAAATGAAAGTCAAACACATTCAAACAAAGCTAATAGAATGAAAGCAAGTCAAACACATTCAAACAAGCTTTATGAATCAAATTTAAGCAAAACACATTCAAACTAAGCTAATTAAATCAAATGAAAGTCAAACACATTCAAACAAAGCTTTTTGAATCAAATGAATGTCAAATGCATTCCACAAAGCTAAATGAATCGAATGAAAGTCAAATGCGTTCTACAAAGCTAATTGAATCAAATGAAAGTCAAAACATTCAAATAAAGCTAATTGAATGCAATGAAAGTCAAACACACTCAAACAAACCTAATTGAATCAAATGAAAGTCAAACACATTCAAACAAAGCTAATTGAATCAAATGAAAGTCAACACATTCAAAGAAAGCTTTTTAAATCAAATTAAAGTCTAATGCGTCAACAAAGCTAATTGAATCAAATGAAAGTCAAACACATTCAAACAAAGCTAATTGAATCCAATGAAAGTCAAAACGATTCAAACAAAGCTTTGTGAATCAAATTAACGTCAAATACATTCAAACAAAGCTAATTGAATAAATGAAAGTCAAACATATACAAACAAAGCTAATTGAATGCAATGAAAGTCAAACACACTTAAACAAAGCTAATTGAATCAAATGAAAGTCAAACACATTCAAACAAAGCTAATTGAATCCAATGAAAGTCAAACACATTCAAATAAAGCTTTTAAATCAAATAAAGTCAAATGCGTTCAACAAAGCTAATTGAATCAAATGAAAGTCAAACACATTCAAACAAAGCTAATTGAACAATGAAAGTCAAACCGATTCAAACAAAGCTTGTGAATCAAATTAACGTCAAATGCATTCAACAAAGCTAATTGAATTAAATGAAAGTCAAACATATTCAAACAAAGCTAATTGAATCAAATGAAAGTCAAACACATTCAAACAAGCTTTATGAATCAAATTTGAGACAAACACATTCAAACAAAACTAATTGAATCCAATGAAAGTCAAACACATTCAAACGAAGCCAATTGAATCAAATTAAAGTCAAACACATTCAAACAAAGCTTTTGTAAATCAAATAAAAACCAAATGCATTCAACAATGCTAATTGAATTATATAAAAGACAAATGCATTCTACAAAGCTAATTGAATCAAATGAAATTCAAAAAAATTCAAAAAAGCAATTTGAATCAAATGAAAGTCAAGCACAGTCAAACAAACCTAATTGAATCAAATGAAAGTCAAACACATTCAACCAGAGCTTTTTGAATCAAATGAAAGTCAAATGCATTTATTTAAGCTAATTGAATCGAATGAAAGTTAAAGACATTCAAACAAACCTAATTGAGTCCAATGAAAGTCAAAACATTCAAATAAAGCTTTTGAATCAAATTAACGTCTAATGCATTCAACAAAGCTAATTGAATCAAATGAAAGTCAAACACATTCAACAAAGCTAATTGAATCGAATGAAGTCAAACACATTCAAACAAGCTTTATGAATTAAATTTAAGCCAAACACATTCAAACAAAGCTATTTAAATCAAATGAAAGTCAAACACATTCAAACAAAGCTAATAGAATGAAATGCAAGTCAAACACATTCAAACAAGCTTTATGAATCAAATTTAAGCCAAACACATTCAAACTAAGCTAACTAAATCAATGAAAGTCAACACATTCAAACAAAGCTTTTTGACTAAAATGAATGTCAAATGCATTCACAAAGCTAAATGAATCGAATGAAAGTCAAATGCGTTCTACAAAGCTAATTGAATCAAATGAAAGTCAAACACATTCAAATAAAGCTAATTGAATCCAATGAAAGTCAACACACTTAAACAAACCTAATTGAATCAAATGAAAGTCAAACACATTCAAACAAAGCTAATTGAATCCAATGAAAGTCAAACACATTCAAAGAAAGCTTTTTAAATCAAATTAAAGTCTAATGCGTTCACAAAGCTAATTGAATCAAATGAAAGTCAAACACATTCAAACAAAGCTATTGAATCCAATGAAAGTCAAACCGATTCAAACAAAGCTTTGTGAATCAAATTAACGTCAAATGCATTCAACAAAGCTAATTAAATTAAATGAAAGTCAAACATATACAACCAAAGCTAATTGAATCCAATGAAAGTCAAACACACTTAAACAAACCTAATTGAATCAAATGAAAGTCAAACACATTCAAACAAAGCTAATTGAATCCAATGAAAGTCAAACCGATTCAAACAAAGCTTTGTTAATCAAATTAACGTCAAATGCATTCAACAAAGCTAATTGAATAAATGAAAGTCAAACATATACAAACAAAGCTAATTGAATCCAATGAAAGTCAACACACTTAACAAACCTAATTGAATCAAATGAAAGTCAAACACATTCAAACAAAGCTAATTGAATCCAATGAAAGTCAAACACATTCAAATAAAGCTTTTTAAATCAAATTAAAGTCTAATGCGTTCAACAAAGCTAATTGAATCAAATGAAAGTCAAACACATTCAAAAAGCTAATTGAATCCAATGAAAGTCAAACCGATTCAAACAAAGCTTTGTGAATCAAATTAACGTCAAATGCATTCACAAAGCTAATGAATTAATGAAAGTCAAACATATTCAACAAAAGCTAATTGAATCCAATGAAAGTCAAACACACTTAAACAAACCTAATTGAATCAAATGAAAGTCAAACACATTCAAACAAAGCTAATTGAATCCAATGAAAGTCAAACACATTCAAAGAAAGCTTTTTAATCAAATTAAAGTCTAATGCGTTCAACAAAGCTAATTGAATAAATGAAGTCAAACACATTCAAACAAAGCTAATTGAATCCAATGAAAGTCAAACCGATTCAAACAAAGCTTTGTGAATCAAATTACCGTCAAATGCATTCAACAAAGCTAATTGAATTAAATGAAAGTCAAACATATTCAAACAAAGCTAATTGAATCCAATGAAAGTCAAACACACTTAACAAACCTAATTGAATCAAATGAAAGTCAAACACATTCAAACAAAGCTAATTGAATCCAATGAAAGTCAAACACATTCAAATAAAGCTTTTTAAATCAAATTAAAGTCTAATGCGTTCAACAAAGCTAATTGAATCAAATGAAAGTCAAACACATTCAAACAAAGCTATTGAATCCAATGAAAGTCACCGATTCAAACAAAGCTTTGTGAATCAAATTAACGTCAAATGCATTCTACAAAGCTTATTGAATCAAATGAAAGAATTCAAACATATTCAAACAAAGCTAATTAAATCAAATGAAAGTCAAACACATTCAAACAAGCTTATGAATCAATTTGAGACAAACACATTCAAACAAAACTAATTGAATCCAATGAAAGTCAAACACATTCAAACAAAGCTATTGAATCAAATTAAAGTCAAACACATTCAAACAAAGCTTTTGTAAATCAAATAAAAACCAAATGCATTCAACAATGCTAATTGAATTATATAAAAACAAATGCATTCTACAAAGCTAATTGAATCAAATAAATTCAAAAATTCAAATAAAGCAATTTGAATCAAATGAAAGTCAAGCACAGTCAACAAACCTAATTGAATCAAATGAAAGTCAAACACATTCAACAAAGCTTTTTGAATCAAATGAAAGTCAAATGCATTTATTTAAGCTAATTGAATCGAATGAAAGTTAAAGACATTCAAACAACCTAATTGAGTCCAATGAAAGTCAAACACATTCAAATAAAGCTTTTTGAATCAAATTAACGTCTAATGCATTCAACAAAGCTAATTGAATCAAATGAAAGTCAACACATTCAACCAAAGCTAATTGAATCGAATGAAAGTCAAACACATTCAAACAAGCTTTATGATTTAAATTTAAGCCAAACACATTCAAACAAAGCTATTTAAATCAAATGAAAGTCAAACATATTCAAACAAAGCTAATAGAATGAAATGCAAGTCAAACACATTCAAACAAGCTTTATGAATCAAAATTTAAGCCAAACACATTCAAACTAAGCTAACTAAATCAAATGAAAGTCAAACACATTCAAACAAAGCTTTTTGAATAAAATGAATGTCAAATGCATTTATTTAAGCTAATTGAATCGAATGAAAGTTAAGACATTCAACAAACCTAATTGAGTCCAATGAAAGTCAAACACATTCAAATAAAGCTTTTTGAATCAAATTAACGTCTAATGCATTCAACAAAGCTAATTGAATCAAAAGAAATTCAAATGCATTCTACAAAGCTTATTGAATCAAATGAAAGTCAAACACATTCAAACAAAGCTAATTGAATCAAATTATAGTTCAACACATTCAAACAAAGCTTTTTGCATAAAATTTAAGTCAAACATATTCAAACAAAACTAATTGAATCCAATGAAAGTCAAACACATTCAAACAAAGCTAATTGAATCAAATTAAAGTCAAACACATTCAAACAAAGCTTTTGTAAATCAAATAAAAACCAAATGCATTCAACAATGCTAATTGAATTATATAAAAGACAAATGCATTCTACAAAGCTAATTGAATCAAATGAAATTCAAATAAAGCAATTAATCAAATGAAAGTCAAGCACAGTCAACAAACCTAATTGAATAAAATGAAAGTCAAACACATTCAACCAGAGCTTTTTGAATCAAATGAAAGTCAAATGCATTTATTTAAGCTAATTGAATCGAATGAAAGTTAAAGACATTCAAACAAACCTAATTGAGTCCAATGAAAGTCAAACACATTCAAATAAAGCTTTTGAATCAAATTAATGTCTAATGCATTCAACAAAGCTAATTGAATAAAATAAAGTCAAACACATTCAACCAAAGCTAATTGAATCGAATGAAAGTCAAACACATTCAAACAAGCTTTATGATTTAAATTTAAGCCAAACACATTCAAACAAAGCTATTTAAATCAAATGAAAGTCAAACACATTCAAACAAAGCTAATAGAATGAAATGCAAGTCAAACACATTCAAACAAGCTTTATGAATCAATTTAAGCCAAACACATTCAAACTAAGCTAATTAAATCAAATGAAAGTAAAACACATTCAAACAAAGCTTTTGAATAAAATGAATGTCAAATGCATTCCACAAAGCTAAATGAATCAAATGAAAGTCAAATGCGTTCTACAATGCTAATTGAATCAAATGAAAGTCAAACACATTCAAATAAAGCTATTGAATCCAATGAAAGTCAAACACACTCAAACAAACCTAATTGAATCAAATGAAAGTCAACACATTCAAACAAAGCTAATTGAGTCCAATGAAAGTCAAACACATTCAAATAAAGCTTTTTGAATCAAATTAACGTCTAATGCATTCAACAAAGCTAATTGAATCAAATGAAAGTCAAACACATTCAACCAAAGCTAATTGAATCGAATGAAAGTCAAACACATTCAAACAAGCTTTATGATTTAAATTTAAGCCAAACATTCAAACAAAGCTATTTAAATCAAATGAAAGTCAAACATATTCAAACAAAGCTAATAGAATGAAATGCAAGTCAAACACATTCAAACAAGCTTTATGAATCAAATTTAAGCCAACACATTCAAACTAAGCTAACTAAATCAAATGAAAGTCAAACACATTCAAACAAAGCTTTTTGAATAAAATGAATGTCAAATGCATTCCACAAAGCTAAATGAATCGAATGAAAGTCAAATGCGTTCTACAAAGCTAATTGAATCAAATGAAAGTCAAACACATTCAAATAAAGCTAATTGAATCCAATGAAAGTCAAACACACTCAAACAAACCTAATTGAATCAAATGAAAGTCAAACACATTCAAACAAAGCTAATTGAATCAATGATCCATGAAAGTCAAACCGATTCAAACAAAGCTTTGTGAATCAAATTAACGTCAAATGCATTCAACAAAGCTAATTGAATTAAATGAAAGTCAAACATATACAAACAGCTAATTGAATCCAATGAAAGTCAAACACACTTTAAACAAACCTAATTGAATCAAATGAAAGTCAAACACATTCAAACAAAGCTAATTGAATCCAATGAAAGTCAAACACATTCAAATAAAGCTTTTAAATCAATTAAAGTCTAATGCGTTCAACAAAGCTAATTGAATCAAATGAAAGTCAAACACATTCAAACAAAGCTAATTGAATCCAATGAAAGTCAAACCGATTCAAACAAAGCTTTGTGAATCAAATTAACGTCAAATGCATTCAACAAAGCTAATTGAATTAAATGAAAGTCAAACATATTCAAACAAAGCTAATTGAATCCAATGAAAGTCAAACACACTTAACAACCTAATTGAATCAAATGAAA
Organism: Chenopodium berlandieri; assembly: GCA_034703905.1. NCBI lineage: Eukaryota > Viridiplantae > Streptophyta > Magnoliopsida > Caryophyllales > Amaranthaceae > Chenopodium > Chenopodium berlandieri. Next base: position 34,188,871 of record CM068291.1, on the reverse strand, counting down.
GTCAAACACATTCAAACAAAGCTAATTGAATCCAATGAAAGTCAAACACATTCAAATAAAGCTTTTGAATCAAATTAAAGAAACACATTCAAACAAAGCTTTTGTAAATCAAATAAAAACCAATGCATTCAACAATGCTAATTGAATTATATAAAAGACAAATGCATTCTACAAAGCTAATTGAATCAAATGAAATTCAAAAAATTCAAATAAAGCAATTTGAATCAAATGAAAGTCAAGCACAGTCAAACAAACCTAATTGAATCAAATGAAAGTCAAACACATTCAACCAGAGCTTTTTGAATCAAATGAAAGTCAAATGCATTTATTTAAGCTTATTGAATCGAATGAAAGTTAAAGACATTCAAACAAACCTAATTGAGTCCAATGAAAGTCAACACATTCAAATAAAGCTTTTTGAATCAAATTAACGTCTAATGCATTCAACAAAGCTAATTGAATCAAATGAAAGTCAAACACATTCAACCAAAGCTAATTGAATCGAATGAAAGTCAAACACATTCAAACAAGCTTATGATTAAATTTAAGCCAAACACATTCAAACAAAGCTATTTAATCAAATGAAAGTCAAACATATTCAAACAAAGCTAATAGAATGAAATGCAAGTCAAACACATTCAAACAAGCTTTATGAATCAAATTTAAGCCAAACACATTCAAACTAAGCTAATTAAATCAAATGAAAGTCAAACACATTCAAACAAAGCTTTTTGAATAAAATGAATGTCAAATGCATTTATTTAAGCTAATTGAATCGAATGAAAGTCAAAGCATTCAAACAACCTAATTGAGTCCAATGAAAGTCAAACACATTCAAATAAAGCTTTTTGAATCAAATTAACGTCTAACACATTCAACAAAGCTAATTGAATCAAATGAAAGTCAAACACATTCAACCAAAGCTAATTGAATCGAATGAAAGTCAAACACATTCAAACAAGCTTTATGAATCAAATTTAGCCAACACATTCAAACAAAGCTAATTAAATCAAATGAAAGTCAAACATATTTAAACAAAGCTAATTGAATCAAATGAAAGTCAAACACATTCAAACAAGCTTTATGAATCAAATTTAAGTCAAACACATTCAACAAAGCTAATAAATCAAATGAAAGTCAAACACATTCAAACAAAGCTTTTTGAATAAATGAAAGTCAAATGCATTCCACAAAGCTAATTGAATCGAATGAAAGTCAATGCGTTCTACAAAGCTATTGAATCCAATGAAAGTCAAACACATTCAAATAAAGCTAATTGAATCCAATGAAAGTCAAACACACTCAACAAAGCTAATTGAATCAAATGAAAGTCAAACACATTCAAACAAAGCTAATTGAATCCAATGAAAGTCAAACCGATTCAAACAAAGCTTTGTGAATCAAATTAACGTCAAATGCATTCAACAAAGCTAATTGAATTAAATGAAAGTCAAACATATACAAACAAAGCTAATTGAATCCAATGAAAGTCAAACACACTTAAACAAGCTAATTGAATCAAATGAAAGTCAAACACATTCAAACAAAGCTAATTGAATCCAATGAAAGTCAAACACATTCAAATAAGCTTTTTAATCAAATTAAAGTCTAATGCGTTCAACAAAGCTAATTGAATCAAATGAAAGTCAAACACATTCAACAAAGCTAATTGAATCCAATGAAAGTCAAACCGATTCAACAAAGCTTTGAATCAAATGAAAGTCAAATGCATTCAACAAAGCTAATTGAATTAAATGAAAGTCAAACATATTCAAACAAAGCTAATTGAATCCAATGAAAGTCAAACACACTTCAAACAAACCTAATTGAATCAAATGAAAGTCAAACACATTCAAACAAGCTAATTGAATCCAATGAAAGTCAAACACATTCAAATAAAGCTTTTTGAATCAATTTAAAGTCAAACACATTCAAACAAAGCTTTTGTAAATCAAATAAAAACCAAATGCATTCAACTGCTAATTGAATTATATAAAAGACAAATGCATTCAACAAAGCTAATTGAATCAAATGAAATTCAAAAAAATTCAAATAAAGCAATTTGAATCAAATGAAAGTCAAGCACAGTCAAACAAACCTAATTGAATCAAATGAAAGTCAAACACATTCAAACAGAGCTTTTTGAATCAAATGAAAGTCAAATGCATTTATTTAAGCTAATTGAATCGAATGAAAGTTAAAGACATTCAACAAACCTAATTGAATCCAATGAAAGTCAAACACATTCAAATAAAGCTTTTTGAATCAAATTAACGTCTAATGCATTCAACAAAGCTAATTGAATCAAATGAAAGTCAAACACATTCAACCAAAGCTAATTGAATCGAATGAAAGTCAAACACATTCAAACAAGCTTTATGATTTAAATTTAAGCCAAACACATTCAAACAAGCTATTTAAATCAAATGAAAGTCAAACATATTCAAACAAAGCTAATAGAATGAAATGCAAGTCAAACACATTCAAAAAAGCTTTATGAATCAATTTAAGCCAAACACATTCAAACTAAGCTAATTAATCAAATGAAAGTCAAACACATTCAAACAAAGCTTTTTGAATAATGAATGTCAAATGCATTTATTAAGCTAATTGAATCGAATGAAAGTTAAGACATTCAAACAACCTAATTGAATCCAATGAAAGTCAAACACATTCAAATAAAGCTTTTTGAATCAATTAACGTCTAATGCTTCAACAAAGCTAATTGAATCAAAAGAAATTCAAATGCATTCTACAAAGCTAATTGAATCAATGAAAGTCAAACACATTCAAACAAAGCTAATTGAATCAAATTATAGTCAACACATTCAACAAAGCTTTTTGCATAAAATTTAAGTCAACATGTTCAAACAAAACTAATTGAATCCAATGAAAGTCAAACACATTCAAACAAAGCTAATTGAATCAAATTAAAGTCAAACACATTCAAACAAAGCTTTTGTAAATCAAATAAAAACCAAATGCATTCAACAATGCTAATTGAATTATATAAAGACAAATGCATTCTACAAAGCTAATTGAATCAAATGAAATTCAAATAAAGCATTTGAATCAAATGAAAGTCAAGCACAGTCAAACAAACCTAATTGAATAAATGAAAGTCAAACACATTCAACCAGAGCTTTTGAATCAAATGAAAGTCAAATGCATTTATTTAAGCTAATTGAATCGAATGAAAGTTAAAGACATTCAAACAAACCTAATTGAGTCCAATGAAAGTCAAACACATTCAAATAAAGCTTTTGAATCAAATTAAGTCTAATGCATTCAACAAAGCTAATTGAATAAAATGAAAGTCAAACACATTCAACCAAAGCTAATTGAATCGAATGAAAGTCAAACACATTCAAACAAGCTTTATGATTTAAATTTAAGCCAAACACATTCAAACAAAGCTATTTAAATCAAATGAAAGTCAAACACATTCAAACAAAGCTAATAGAATGAAATGCAAGTCAAACACATTCAAACAAGCTTTATGAATCAAATTTAAGCCAAACACATTCAAACAAAGCTAATTAAATCAAATGAAAGTAAAACACATTCAAACAAAGCTTTTGAATAAAATGAATGTCAAATGCATTCCACAAAGCTAAATGAATCAAATGAAAGTCAAATGCGTTCTACAATGCTAATTGAATCAAATGAAAGTCAAACACATTCAAATAAAGCTAATTGAATCCAATGAAAGTCAAAAACACTCAAACAAACCTAATTGAATCAATGAAAGTCAAACACATTCAAACAAAGCTAATTGAGTCCAATGAAAGTCAAACACATTCAAATAAAGCTTTTTGAATCAAATTAACGTCTAATGCATTCAACAAAGCTAATTGAATCAAATGAAAGTCAAACACATTCAACCAAAGCTAATTGAATCGAATGAAAGTCAAACACATTCAAACAAGCTTTATGATTTAAATTTAAGTCAAACACATTCAAACAAAGCTATTTAAATCAAATGAAAGTCAAACATATTCAAACAAAGCTAATAGAATGAAATGCAAGTCAAACACATTCAAACAAGCTTTATGAATCAAATTTAAGCCAACACATTCAAACTAAGCTAACTAAATCAAATGAAAGTCAAACACATTCAAACAAAGCTTTTTGAATAAAATGAATGTCAAATGCATTCCACAAAGCTAAATGAATCGAATGAAAGTCAAATGCGTTCTACAAAGCTAATTGAATCAAATGAAAGTCAAACACATTCAAATAAAGCTAATTGAATCCAATGAAAGTCAAACACACTCAAACAAACCTAATTGAATCAAATGAAAGTCAAACACATTCAAACAAAGCTAATTGAATCCAATGAAAGTCAAACCGATTCAAACAAAGCTTTGTGAATCAAATTAACGTCAAATGCATTCAACAAAGCTAATTGAATTAAATGAAAGTCAAACATATTCAAACAAAGCTAATTGAATCCAATGAAAGTCAAACACACTTAAACAAACCTAATTGAATCAAATGAAAGTCAAACACATTCAAACAAAGCTAATTGAATCCAATGAAAGTCAAACACATTCAAATAAAGCTAATTGAATCAAATTAAAGTCAAACACATTCAAACAAAGCTTTTGTAAATCAAATAAAAACCAAATGCATTCAACAATGCTAATTGAATTATATAAAAGACAAATGCATTCTACAAAGCTAATTGAATCAAATGAAATTCAAAAAAATTCAAATAAAGCAATTTGAATCAAATGAAAGTCAAGCACAGTCAAACAAACCTAATTGAATCAAATGAAAGTCAAACACATTCAACCAGAGCTTTTTGAATCAAATGAAAGTCAAATGCATTTATTTAAGCTAATTGAATCGAATGAAAGTTAAAGACATTCAAACAAACCTAATTGAGTCTAATGAAAGTCAAACACATTCAAATAATACTTTTTGAATCAAATTAACGTCTAATGCATTCAACAAAGCTAATTGAATCAAATGAAAGTCAAACACATTCAACCAAAGCTAATTGAATCGAATGAAAGTCAAACACATTCAAACAAGCTTTATGATTTAAATTTAAGCCAAACACATTCAAACAAAGCTATTTAAATCAAATGAAAGTCAAACATATTCAAACAAAGCTAATAGAATGAAATGCAAGTCAAACACATTCAAACAAGCTTTATGAATCAAATTTAAGCCAAACACATTCAAACTAAGCTAACTAAATCAAATGAAAGTCAAACACATTCAAACAAAGCTTTTTGAATAAAATGAATGTCAAATGCATTTATTTAAGCTAATTGAATCGAATGAAAGTTAAAGACATTCAAACAAACCTAATTGAATCCAATGAAAGTCAAACACATTCAAATAAAGCTTTTTGAATCAAATTAACGTCTAATGCATTCAACAAAGCTAATTGAATCAAAAGAAATTCAAATGCATTCTACAAAGCTTATTGAATCAAATGAAAGTCAAACACATTCAAACAAAGCTAATTGAATCAAATTATAGTTCAACACATTCAAACAAAGCTTTTGCATCAAATTTAAGTCAAACATATTCAAACAAAACTAATTGAATCCAATGAAAGTCAAACACATTCAAACAAAGCTAATTGAATCAAATGAAAGTCAAACACATTCAAACAAAGCTTTTGTAAATCAAATAAAACCAAATGCATTCAACAATGCTAATTGAATTATATAAAAGACAAATGCATTCTACAAAGCTAATTGAATCAAATGAAATTCAAATAAAGCAATTTGAATCAAATGAAAGTCAAGCACAGTCAAACAACCTAATTGAATAAAATGAAAGTCAAACACATTCAACCAGAGCTTTTTGAATCAAATGAAAGTCAAATGCATTTATTTAAGCTAATTGAATCGAATGAAAGTTAAAGACATTCAAACAAACCTAATTGAGTCCAATGAAAGTCAAACACATTCAAATAAAGCTTTTTGAATCAAATTAATGTCTAATGCATTCAACAAAGCTAATTGAATAAAATGAAAGTCAAACACATTCAACCAAAGCTAATTGAATCGAATGAAAGTCAAACACATTCAAACAAGCTTTATGATTTAAATTTAAGCCAAACACATTCAAACAAAGCTATTTAAATCAAATGAAAGTCAAACACATTCAAACAAAGCTAATAGAATGAAATGCAAGTCAAACACATTCAAACAAGCTTTATGAATCAAATTTAAGCCAAACACATTCAAACTAAGCTAATTAAATCAAATGAAAGTAAAACACATTCAAACAAAGCTTTTTGAATAAAATGAATGTCAAATGCATTCCACAAAGCTAAATGAATCAAATGAAAGTCAAATGCGTTCTACAAAGCTAATTGAATCAAATGAAAGTCAAACACATTCAAATAAAGCTAATTGAATCCAATGAAAGTCAAAACACTCAAACAAACCTAATTGAATCAAATGAAAGTCAAACACATTCAAACAAAGCTAATTGAGTCCAATGAAAGTCAAACACATTCAAATAAAGCTTTTTGAATCAAATTAACGTCTAATGCATTCAACAAAGCTAATTGAATCAAATGAAAGTCAAACACATTCAACCAAAGCTAATTGAATCGAATGAAAGTCAAACACATTCAAACAAGCTTTATGATTTAAATTTAAGTCAAACACATTCAAACAAAGCTATTTAAATCAAATGAAAGTCAAACATATTTAAACAAAGCTAATAGAATGAAATGCAAGTCAAACACATTCAAACAAGCTTTATGAATCAAATTTAAGCCAAACACATTCAAACTAAGCTAACTAAATCAAATGAAAGTCAAACACATTCAAACAAAGCTTTTTGAATAAAATGAATGTCAAATGCATTCCACAAAGCTAAATGAATCGAATGAAAGTCAAATGCGTTCTACAAAGCTAATTGAATCAAATGAAAGTCAAACACATTCAAATAAAGCTAATTGAATCCAATGAAAGTCAAACACACTCAAACAAACCTAATTGAATCAAATGAAAGTCAAACACATTCAAACAAAGCTAATTGAATCCAATGAAAGTCAAACCGATTCAAACAAAGCTTTGTGAATCAAATTAACGTCAAATGCATTCAACAAAGCTAATTGAATTAAATGAAAGTCAAACATATACAAACAAAGCTAATTGAATCCAATGAAAGTCAAACACACTTAAACAAACCTAATTGAATCAAATGAAAGTCAAACACATTCAAACAAAGCTAATTGAATCCAATGAAAGTCAAACACATTCAAATAAAGCTTTTTAAATCAAATTAAAGTCTAATGCGTTCAACAAAGCTAATTGAATCAAATGAAAGTCAAACACATTCAAACAAAGCTAATTGAATCCAATGAAAGTCAAACCGATTCAAACAAAGCTTTGTGAATCAAATTAACGTCAAATGCATTCAACAAAGCTAATTGAATTAAATGAAAGTCAAACATATTCAAACAAAGCTAATTGAATCCAATGAAAGTCAAACACATTAAACAACCTAATTGAATCAAATGAAAGTCAAACACATTCAAACAAAGCTAATTGAATCCAATGAAAGTCAAACACATTCAAATAAAGCTTTTAAATCAAATTAAAGTCAAACACATTCAAACAAAGCTTTTGTAAATCAAATAAAACCAAATGCATTCAACAATGCTAATTGAATTATATAAAAGACAAATGCATTCTACAAAGCTAATTGAATCAAATGAAATTCAAAAAATTCAAATAAGCAATTTGAATCAAATGAAAGTCAAGCACAGTCAAACAAATCAATTGAATCAAATGAAGTCAAACACATTCAAACAGAGCTTTTTGAATCAAATGAAAGTCAAATGCATTTATTTAAGCTAATTGAATCGAATGAAAGTTAAAGACATTCAAACAAACCTAATTGAGTCTAATGAAAGTCAAACACATTCAAAAAATGCTTTTTGAATCAAATTAACGTCTAATGCATTCAACAAAGCTAATTGAATCAAATGAAAGTCAAACACATTCAACCAAAGCTAATTGAATCGAATGAAAGTCAAACACATTCAAACAAGCTTTATGATTTAAATTTAAGCCAAACACATTCAAACAAAGCTATTTAAATCAAATGAAAGTCAAACACATTCAAACAAAGCTAATAGAATGAAATGCAAGTCAAACACATTCAAACAAGCTTTATGAAAAATTTAAGCCAAACACATTCAAACTAAGCTAATTAAATCAAATGAAAGTCAAACACATTCAAACAAAGCTAAATGAATCGAATGAATGTCAAATGCATTCAACAAAGCTAAATGAATCGAATGAAAGTCAAATGCGTTCTACAAAGCTAATTGAATCAATTGAAAGTCAAACACATTCAAATAAAGCTAATTGAATCCAATGAAAGTCAAACACACTCAAACAAACCTAATTGAATCAAATGAAAGTCAAACACATTCAAACAAAGCTAATTGAATCCAATGAAAGTCAAACACATTCAAATAAAGCTTTTTAAATCAAATTAAAGTCTAATGCGTTCAACAAAGCTAATTGAATCAAATGAAAGTCAAACACATTCAAACAAAGCTAATTGAATCCAATGAAAGTCAAACCGATTCAAACAAAGCTTTGTGAATCAAATTAACGTCAAATGCATTCAACAAAGCTAATTGAATTAAATGAAAGTCAAACATATTCAAACAAAGCTAATTTAATGAAATGAAAGTCAAACACATTCAAACAAGCTTTATGAATCAAATTTGAGACAAACACATTCAAACAAAACTAATTGAATCCAATGAAAGTCAAACACATTCAAACAAAGCCAATTGAATCAAATTAAAGTCAAACACATTCAAACAAAGCTTTTGTAAATCAAATAAAAACCAAATGCATTCAACAATGCTAATTGAATTATATAAAGTCAAATGCATTCTACAAAGCTAATTGAATCAAATGAAATTCAAAAAATTCAAATAAAGCAATTTGAATCAAATGAAAGTCAAGCACAGTCAAACAAACCTAATTGAATCAAATGAAAGTCAAACACATTCAACCAGAGCTTTTTGAATCAAATGAAAGTCAAATGCATTTATTTAAGCTAATTGAATCGAATGAAAGTTAAAGACATTCAAACAACCTAATTGAGTCCAATGAAAGTCAAACACATTCAAATAAAGCTTTTTGAATCAAATTAACGTCTAATGCATTCAACAAAGCTAATTGAATCAAATGAAAGTCAAACACATTCAACCAAAGCTAATTGAATCGAATGAAAGTCAAACACATTCAAACAAGCTTTATGATTTAAATTTAAGCCAAACACATTCAAACAAAGCTATTGAAATAAAATGAAAGTCAAACATATTCAAACAAAGCTAATAGAATGAAATGCAAGTCAAACACATTCAAACAAGCTTTATGAATCAAATTTAAGCCAAACACATTCAAACTAAGCTAACTAAATCAAATGAAAGTCAAACACATTCAAACAAAGCATTTTGAATAAAATGAATGTCAAATGCATTTATTTAAGCTAATTGAATCGAATGAAAGTCAAAGACATTCAAACAAAGCTAATTGAATCCAATGAAAGTCAAACACATTCAAATAAAGCTTTTAAATCAATTAACGTCTAATGCATTCAACAAAGCTAATTGAATAAAAAGAAATTCAAATGCATTCTACAAAGCTTATTGAATCAAATGAAAGTCAAACACATTCAAACAAAGCTAATTGAATCAAATTAAGTCAACACATTCAAACAAAGCTTTTTGAATAAAATTTAAGTCAAACATATTCAAACAAAGCTAATTGAATCCAATGAAAGTCAAACACTTAAACAAACCTAATTGAATCAAATGAAAGTCAAACACATTCAAACAAAGCTAATTGAATCCAATGAAAGTCAAACACATTCAAATAAAGCTTTTTGAATCAAATTAATGTCTAATGCATTCAACAAAGCTAATTGAATAAAATGAAAGTCAAACACATTCAACCAAAGCTAATTGAATCGAATGAAAGTCAAACACATTCAAACAAGCTTTATGATTTAAATTTAAGCCAAACACATTCAAACAAAGCTATTTAAATCAAATGAAAGTCAAACACATTCAAACAAAGCTAATAGAATGAAATGCAAGTCAAACACATTCAAACAAGCTTTATGAATCAAATTAAGCCAAACACATTCAACAAAGCTAATTAAATCGAATGAAAGTCAAACACATTCAAACAAAGCTTTTTGAATAAAATGAATGTCAAATGCATTCAACAAAGCTAAATGAATCAAATGAAAGTCAAACGCATTCTAACAAAGCTAATTGAATCAAATGAAAGTCAAACACATTCAAATAAAGCTAATTGAATCCAATGAAAGTCAAACACACTCAAACAAACCTAATTGAATCAAATGAAAGTCAAACACATTCAAACAAAGCTAATTGAGTCCAATGAAAGTCAAACACATTCAAATAAAGCTTTTTGAATCAAATTAACGTCTAATGCATTCAACAAAGCTAATTGAATCAAATGAAAGTCAAACACATTCAACCAAAGCTAATTGAATCGAATGAAAGTCAAACACATTCAAACAAGCTTTATGATTTAAATTTAAGCCAAACACATTCAAACAAAGCTATTTAAATCAAATGAAAGTCAAACACATTCAAACAAAGCTAATAGAATGAAATGCAAGTCAAACACATTCAAACAAGCTTTATGAATCAAATTTAAGCCAAACACATTCAAACTAAGCTAACTAAATCAAATGAAAGTCAAACACATTCAAACAAAGCTTTTTGAATAAAATGAATGTCAAATGCATTCCACAAAGCTAAATGAATCGAATGAAAGTCAAATGCGTTCTACAAAGCTAATTGAATCAAATGAAAGTCAAACACATTCAAATAAAGCTAATTGAATCCAATGAAAGTCAAACACACTCAAACAAACCTAATTGAATCAAATGAAAGTCAAACACATTCAAACAAAGCTAATTGAATCCAATGAAAGTCAAACACATTCAAACAAAGCTTTGTGAATCAAATTAACGTCAAATGCATTCAACAAAGCTAATTGAATTAAATGAAAGTCAAACATTCAAACAAAGCTAATTGAATCCAATGAAAGTCAAACACACTTAAACAAACCTAATTGAATCAAATGAAAGTCAAACACATTCAAACAAAGCTAATTGAATCCAATGAAAGTCAAACACATTCAAATAAAGCTTTTTAAATCAAATTAAAGTCTAATGCGTTCAACAAAGCTAATTGAATCAAATGAAAGTCAAACACATTCAAACAAAGCTAATTGAATCCAATGAAAGTCAAACCGATTCAAACAAAGCTTTGTGAATCAAATTAACGTCAAATGCATTCAACAAAGCTAATTGAATTAAATGAAAGTCAAACATATTCAAACAAAGCTAATTGAATCCAATGAAAGTCAAACACACTTAAACAAACCTAATTGAATCAAATGAAAGTCAAACACATTCAAACAAAGCTAATTGAATCCAATGAAAGTCAAACACATTCAAATAAAGCTTTTTAAATCAAATTAAAGTCAAACACATTCAAACAAAGCTTTTGTAAATCAAATAAAAACCAAATGCATTCAACAATGCTAATTGAATTATATAAAGACAAATGCATTCTACAAAGCTAATTGAATCAAATGAAATTCAAAAAATTCAAATAAAGCAATTTGAATCAAATGAAAGTCAAGCACAGTCAAACAAACCTAATTGAATCAAATGAAAGTCAAACACATTCAAACAGAGCTTTTTGAATCAAATGAAAGTCAAATGCATTTATTTAAGCTAATTGAATCGAATGAAAGTTAAAGACATTCAAACAAACCTAATTGAGTCTAATGAAAGTCAAACACATTCAAATAAAGCTTTTTGAATCAAATTAACGTCTAATGCATTCAACAAAGCTAATTGAATCAAATGAAAGTCAAACACATTCAACCAAAGCTAATTGAATCGAATGAAAGTCAAACACATTCAAACAAGCTTTATGATTTAAATTTAAGCCAAACACATTCAAACAAAGCTATTTAAATCAAATGAAAGTCAAACACATTCAAACAAAGCTAATGGAATGAAATGCAAGTCAAACACATTCAAACAAGCTTTATGAATCAAATTTAAGCCAAACACATTCAAACTAAGCTAACTAAATCAAATGAAAGTCAAACACATTCAAACAAAGCTTTTTGAATAAAATGAATGTCAAATGCATTCCACAAAGCTAAATGAATCGAATGAAAGTCAAATGCGTTCTACAAAGCTAATTGAATCAAATGAAAGTCAAACACATTCAAATAAAGCTAATTGAATCCAATGAAAGTCAAACACACTCAAACAAACCTAATTGAATCAAATGAAAGTCAAACACATTCAAAGAAAGCTTTTGAAATCAAATTAAAGTCTAATGCATTCAACAAAGCTAATTGAATCAAATGAAAGTCAAACACATTCAAACAAAGCTAATTGAATCCAATGAAAGTCAAACCGATTCAAACAAAGCTTTGTGAATCAAATTAAAGTCAAATGCATTCAACAAAGCTAATTGAATTAAATGAAAGTCAAACATATTCAAACAAAGCTAATTGAATCCAATGAAAGTCAAACACATTAAACAAACCTAATTGAATCAAATGAAAGTCAAACACATTCAAACAAAGCTAATTGAATCCAATGAAAGTCAAACACATTCAAATAAAGCTTTTTAAATCAAATTAAAGTCAAATGCATTCAACAAAGCTAATTGAATCAAATGAAAGTCAAACACATTCAAACAAAGCTAATTGAATCCAATGAAAGTCAAACCGATTCAAACAAAGCTTTGTGAATCAAATTAACGTCAAATGCATTCAACAAAGCTAATTGAATAAATGAAAGTCAAACATATTCAAACAAAGCTAATTGAATCAAATGAAAGTCAAACACATTCAAACAAAGCTAATTGAATCCAATGAAAGTCAAACACATTCAAATAAAGCTTTTTAAATCAAATTAAAGTCTAATGCGTTCAACAAAGCTAATTGAATCAAATGAAAGTCAAACACATTCAAACAAAGCTAATTGAATCCAATGAAAGTCAAACCGATTCAAACAAAGCTTTGTGAATCAAATTAACGTCAAATGCATTCAACAAAGCTAATTGAATTAAATGAAAGTCAAACATATTCAAACAAAGCTAATTGAATCAAATGAAAGTCAAACACATTCAAACAAAGCTAATTGAATCCAATGAAAGTCAAACACATTCAAACAAAGCTTTTTAAATCAAATTAAAGTCAAACACATTCAAACAAAGCTTTTGTAAATCAAATAAAAACCAAATGCATTCAACAATGCTAATTGAATTATATAAAAGACAAATGCATTCTACAAAGCTAATTGAATCAAATGAAATTCAAAAAAATTCAAATAAAGCAATTTGAATCAAATGAAAGTCAAGCACAGTCAAACAAACCTAATTGAATCAAATGAAAGTCAAACACATTCAAATAGAGCTTTTTGAATCAAATGAAAGTCAAATGCATTTATTTAAGCTAATTGAATCGAATGAAAGTTAAAGACATTCAAACAAACCTAATTGAGTCCAATGAAAGTCAAACACATTCAAATAAAGCTTTTTGAATCAAATTAATGTCTAATGCATTCAACAAAGCTAATTGAATAAAATGAAAGTCAAACACATTCAACCAAAGCTAATTGAATCGAATGAAAGTCAAACACATTCAAACAAGCTTTATGATTTAAATTTAAGCCAAACACATTCAAACAAAGCTATTTAAATCAAATGAAAGTCAAACACATTCAAACAAAGCTAATAGAATGAAATGCAAGTCAAACACATTCAAACAAGCTTTATGAATCAAATTTAAGCCAAACACATTCAAACTAAGCTAATTAAATCAAATGAAAGTAAAACACATTCAAACAAAGCTTTTTGAATAAAATGAATGTCAAATGCATTCCACAAAGCTAAATGAATCAAATGAAAGTCAAATGCGTTCTACAAAGCTAATTGAATCAAATGAAAGTCAAACACATTCAAATAAAGCTAATTGAATCCAATGAAAGTCAAAAACACTCAAACAAACCTAATTGAATCAAATGAAAGTCAAACACATTCAAACAAAGCTAATTGAGTCCAATGAAAGTCAAACACATTCAAATAAAGCTTTTTGAATCAAATTAACGTCTAATGCATTCAACAAAGCTAATTGAATCAAATGAAAGTCAAACACATTCAACCAAAGCTAATTGAATCGAATGAAAGTCAAACACATTCAAACAAGCTTTATGATTTAAATTTAAGTCAAACACATTCAAACAAAGCTATTTAAATCAAATGAAAGTCAAACATATTCAAACAAAGCTAATAGAATGAAATGCAAGTCAAACACATTCAAACAAGCTTTATGAATCAAATTTAAGCCAAACACATTCAAACTAAGCTAACTAAATCAAATGAAAGTCAAACACATTCAAACAAAGCTTTTTGAATAAAATGAATGTCAAATGCATTCCACAAAGCTAAATGAATCGAATGAAAGTCAAATGCGTTCTACAAAGCTAATTGAATCAAATGAAAGTCAAACACATTCAAATAAAGCTAATTGAATCCAATGAAAGTCAAACACACTCAAACAAACCTAATTGAATCAAATGAAAGTCAAACACATTCAAACAAAGCTAATTGAATCCAATGAAAGTCAAACCGATTCAAACAAAGCTTTGTGAATCAAATTAACGTCAAATGCATTCAACAAAGCTAATTGAATTAAATGAAAGTCAAACATATACAAACAAAGCTAATTGAATCCAATGAAAGTCAAACACACTTAAACAAACCTAATTGAATCAAATGAAAGTCAAACACATTCAAACAAAGCTAATTGAATCCAATGAAAGTCAAACACATTCAAATAAAGCTTTTTAAATCAAATTAAAGTCTAATGCGTTCAACAAAGCTAATTGAATCAAATGAAAGTCAAACACATTCAAACAAAGCTAATTGAATCCAATGAAAGTCAAACCGATTCAAACAAAGCTTTGTGAATCAAATTAACGTCAAATGCATTCAACAAAGCTAATTGAATTAAATGAAAGTCAAACATATTCAAACAAAGCTAATTGAATCCAATGAAAGTCAAACACACTTAAACAAACCTAATTGAATCAAATGAAAGTCAAACACATTCAAACAAAGCTAATTGAATCCAATGAAAGTCAAACACATTCAAATAAAGCTTTTTAAATCAAATTAAAGTCAAACACATTCAAACAAAGCTTTTGTAAATCAAATAAAAACCAAATGCATTCAACAATGCTAATTGAATTATATAAAAGACAAATGCATTCTACAAAGCTAATTGAATCAAATGAAATTCAAAAAAATTCAAATAAAGCAATTTGAATCAAATGAAAGTCAAGCACAGTCAAACAAATCAATTGAATCAAATGAACGTCAAACACATTCAAACAGAGCTTTTTGAATCAAATGAAAGTCAAATGCATTTATTTAAGCTAATTGAATCGAATGAAAGTTAAAGACATTCAAACAAACCTAATTGAGTCTAATGAAAGTCAAACACATTCAAATAATGCTTTTTGAATCAAATTAACGTCTAATGCATTCAACAAAGCTAATTGAATCAAATGAAAGTCAAACACATTCAACCAAAGCTAATTGAATCGAATGAAAGTCAAACACATTCAAACAAGCTTTATGATTTAAATTTAAGCCAAACACATTCAAACAAAGCTATTTAAATCAAATGAAAGTCAAACACATTCAAACAAAGCTAATAGAATGAAATGCAAGTCAAACACATTCAAACAAGCTTTATGAATCAAATTTAAGCCAAACACATTCAAACTAAGCTAATTAAATCAAATGAAAGTCAAACACATTCAAACAAAGCTTTTTGAATAAAATGAATGTCAAATGCATTCAACAAAGCTAAATGAATCGAATGAAAGTCAAATGCGTTCTACAAAGCTAATTGAATCAATTGAAAGTCAAACACATTCAAATAAAGCTAATTGAATCCAATGAAAGTCAAACACACTCAAACAAACCTAATTGAATCAAATGAAAGTCAAACACATTCAAACAAAGCTAATTGAATCCAATGAAAGTCAAACACATTCAAAGAAAGCTTTTTAAATCAAATTAAAGTCTAATGCGTTCAACAAAGCTAATTGAATCAAATGAAAGTCAAACACATTCAAACAAAGCTAATTGAATCCAATGAAAGTCAAACCGATTCAAACAAAGCTTTGTGAATCAAATTAACGTCAAATGCATTCAACAAAGCTAATTGAATTAAATGAAAGTCAAACATATTCAAACAAAGCTAATTGAATCCAATGAAAGTCAAACACACTTAAACAAACCTAATTGAATCAAATGAAAGTCAAACACATTCAAACAAAGCTAATTGAATCCAATGAAAGTCAAACACATTCAAATAAAGCTTTTTAAATCAAATTAAAGTCTAATGCGTTCAACAAAGCTAATTGAATCAAATGAAAGTCAAACACATTCAAACAAAGCTAATTGAATCCAATGAAAGTCAAACCGATTCAAACAAAGCTTTGTGAATCAAATTAACGTCAAATGCATTCAACAAAGCTAATTGAATTAAATGAAAGTCAAACATATTCAAACAAAGCTAATTGAATCAAATGAAAGTCAAACACATTCAAACAAGCTTTATGAATCAAATTTGAGACAAACACATTCAAACAAAACTAATTGAATCCAATGAAAGTCAAACACATTCAAACGAAGCCAATTGAATCAAATTAAAGTCAAACACATTCAAACAAAGCTTTTGTAAATCAAATAAAAACCAAATGCATTCAACAATGCTAATTGAATTATATAAAAGACAAATGCATTCTACAAAGCTAATTGAATCAAATGAAATTCAAAAAATTCAAATAAAGCAATTTGAATCAAATGAAAGTCAAGCACAGTCAAACAAACCTAATTGAATCAAATGAAAGTCAAACACATTCAACCAGAGCTTTTTGAATCAAATGAAAGTCAAATGCATTTATTTAAGCTAATTGAATCGAATGAAAGTTAAAGACATTCAAACAAACCTAATTGAGTCCAATGAAAGTCAAACACATTCAAATAAAGCTTTTTGAATCAAATTAACGTCTAATGCATTCAACAAAGCTAATTGAATCAAATGAAAGTCAAACACATTCAACCAAAGCTAATTGAATCGAATGAAAGTCAAACACATTCAAACAAGCTTTATGATTTAAATTTAAGCCAAACACATTCAAACAAAGCTATTTAAATCAAATGAAAGTCAAACATATTCAAACAAAGCTAATAGAATGAAATGCAAGTCAAACACATTCAAACAAGCTTTATGAATCAAATTTAAGCCAAACACATTCAAACTAAGCTAACTAAATCAAATGAAAGTCAAACACATTCAAACAAAGCTTTTTGAATAAAATGAATGTCAAATGCATTTATTTAAGCTAATTGAATCGAATGAAAGTTAAAGACATTCAAACAAACCTAATTGAATCCAATGAAAGTCAAACACATTCAAATAAAGCTTTTTGAATCAAATTAACGTCTAATGCATTCAACAAAGCTAATTGAATAAAAAGAAATTCAAATGCATTCTACAAAGCTTATTGAATCAAATGAAAGTCAAACACATTCAAACAAAGCTAATTGAATCAAATTATAGTTCAACACATTCAAACAAAGCTTTTTGCATAAAATTTAAGTCAAACATATTCAAACAAAGCTAATTGAATCCAATGAAAGTCAAACACACTTAAACAAACCTAATTGAATCAAATGAAAGTCAAACACATTCAAACAAAGCTAATTGAATCCAATGAAAGTCAAACACATTCAAATAAAGCTTTTTGAATCAAATTAATGTCTAATGCATTCAACAAAGCTAATTGAATCAAATGAAAGTCAAACACATTCAACCAAAGCTAATTGAATCGAATGAAAGTCAAACACATTCAAACAAGCTTTATGATTTAAATTTAAGCCAAACACATTCAAACAAAGCTATTTAAATCAAATGAAAGTCAAACACATTCAAACAAAGCTAATAGAATGAAATGAAAGTCAAACACATTCAAACAAGCTTTATGAATCAAATTTAAGCCAAACACATTCAAACTAAGCTAATTAAATCGAATGAAAGTCAAACACATTCAAACAAAGCTTTTTGAATAAAATGAATGTCAAATGCATTCCACAAAGCTAAATGAATCAAATGAAAGTCAAACGCATTCTACAAAGCTAATTGAATCAAATGAAAGTCAAACACATTTAAATAAAGCTAATTGAATCCAATGAAAGTCAAACACACTCAAACAAACCTAATTGAATCAAATGAAAGTCAAACACATTCAAACAAAGCTAATTGAGTCCAATGAAAGTCAAACACATTCAAATAAAGCTTTTGAATCAAATTAACGTCTAATGCATTCAACAAAGCTAATTGAATCAAATGAAAGTCAAACACATTCAACCAAAGCTAATTGAATCGAATGAAAGTCAAACACATTCAAACAAGCTTTATGATTTAAATTTAAGCCAAACACATTCAAACAAAGCTATTTAAATCAAATGAAAGTCAAACATATTCAAACAAAGCTAATAGAATGAAATGCAAGTCAAACACATTCAAACAAGCTTTATGAATCAAATTTAAGCCAAACACATTCAAACTAAGCTAACTAAATCAAATGAAAGTCAAACACATTCAAACAAAGCTTTTTGAATAAAATGAATGTCAAATGCATTCCACAAAGCTAAATGAATCGAATGAAAGTCAAATGCGTTCTACAAAGCTAATTGAATCAAATGAAAGTCAAACACATTCAAATAAAGCTAATTGAATCCAATGAAAGTCAAACACACTCAAACAAACCTAATTGAATCAAATGAAAGTCAAACACATTCAAACAAAGCTAATTGAATCCAATGAAAGTCAAACTGATTCAAACAAAGCTTTGTGAATCAAATTAACGTCAAATGCATTCAACAAAGCTAATTGAATTAAATGAAAGTCAAACATATTCAAACAAAGCTAATTGAATCCAATGAAAGTCAAACACACTTAAACAAACCTAATTGAATCAAATGAAAGTCAAACACATTCAAACAAAGCTAATTGAATCCAATGAAAGTCAAACACATTCAAATAAAGCTTTTTAAATCAAATTAAAGTCTAATGCGTTCAACAAATCTAATTGAATCAAATGAAAGTCAAACACATTCAAACAAAGCTAATTGAATCCAATGAAAGTCAAACCGATTCAAACAAAGCTTTGTGAATCAAATTAACGTCAAATGCATTCAACAAAGCTAATTGAATTAAATGAAAGTCAAACATATTCAAACAAAGCTAATTGAATCCAATGAAAGTCAAACACACTTAAACAAACCTAATTGAATCAAATGAAAGTCAAACACATTCAAACAAAGCTAATTGAATCCAATGAAAGTCAAACACATTCAAATAAAGCTTTTTAAATCAAATTAAAGTCAAACACATTCAAACAAAGCTTTTGTAAATCAAATAAAAACCAAATGCATTCAACAATGCTAATTGAATTATATAAAAGACAAATGCATTCTACAAAGCTAATTGAATCAAATGAAATTCAAAAAAATTCAAATAAAGCAATTTGAATCAAATGAAAGTCAAGCACATTCAAACAAACCTAATTGAATCAAATGAACGTCAAACACATTCAAACAGAGCTTTTTGAATCAAATGAAAGTCAAATGCATTTATTTAAGCTAATTGAATCGAATGAAAGTCAAAGACATTCAAACAAACCTAATTGAGTCTAATGAAAGTCAAACACATTCAAATAAAGCTTTTTAAATCAAATTAACGTCTAATGCATTCAACAAAGCTAATTGAATAAAATGAAATTCAAATGCATTCTACAAAGCTAATTGAATCAAATGAAAGTCAAACACATTCAAACAAAGCTAATTGAATCAAATTATAGTTCAACACATTCAAACAAAGCTTTTTGCATAAAATTTAAGTCAAACATATTCAAACAAAGCTAATTGAATCCAATGAAAGTCAAACACACTTAAACAAAGCTAATTGAATCAAATGAAAGTCAAACACATTCAAACAAAGCTAATTGAATCCAATGAAAGTCAAACACATTCAAATAAAGCTTTTTGAATCAAATTAATGTCTAATGCATTCAACAAAGCTAATTGAATAAAATGAAAGTCAAACACATTCAACCAAAGCTAATTGAATCGAATGAAAGTCAAACACATTCAAACAAGCTTTATGATTTAAATTTAAGCCAAACACATTCAAACAAAGCTATTTAAATCAAATGAAAGTCAAACACATTCAAACAAAGCTAATAGAATGAAATGCAAGTCAAACACATTCAAACAAGCTTTATGAATCAAATTTAAGCCAAACACATTCAAACTAAGCTAATTAAATCGAATGAAAGTCAAACACATTCAAACAAAGCTTTTTGAATAAAATGAATGTCAAATGCATTCCACAAAGCTAAATGAATCAAATGAAAGTCAAACGCGTTCTACAAAGCTAATTGAATCAAATGAAAGTCAAACACATTTAAATAAAGCTAATTGAATCCAATGAAAGTCAAACACACTCAAACAAACCTAATTGAATCAAATGAAAGTCAAACACACTCAAACAAAGCTAATTGAGTCCAATGAAAGTCAAACACATTCAAATAAAGCTTTTTGAATCAAATTAACGTCTAATGCATTCAACAAAGCTAATTAATCAAATGAAAGTCAAACACATTCAACCAAAGCTAATTGAATCGAATGAAAGTCAAACACATTCAAACAAGCTTTATGATTTAAATTTAAGCCAAACACATTCAAACAAAGCTATTTAAATCAAATGAAAGTCAAACATATTCAAACAAAGCTAATAGAATGAAATGCAAGTCAAACACATTCAAACAAGCTTTATGAATCAAATTTAAGCCAAACACATTCAAACTAAGCTAACTAAATCAAATGAAAGTCAAACACATTCAAACAAAGCTTTTTGAATAAAATGAATGTCAAATGCATTCCACAAAGCTAAATGAATCGAATGAAAGTCAAATGCGTTCTACAAAGCTAATTGAATCAAATGAAAGTCAAACACATTCAAATAAAGCTAATTGAATCCAATGAAAGTCAAACACACTCAAACAAACCTAATTGAATCAAATGAAAGTCAAACACATTCAAACAAAGCTAATTGAATCCAATGAAAGTCAAACTGATTCAAACAAAGCTTTGTGAATCAAATTAACGTCAAATGCATTCAACAAAGCTAATTGAATTAAATGAAAGTCAAACATATACAAACAAAGCTAATTGAATCCAATGAAAGTCAAACACACTTAAACAAACCTAATTGAATCAAATGAAAGTCAAACACATTCAAACAAAGCTAATTGAATCCAATGAAAGTCAAACACATTCAAATAAAGCTTTTTAAATCAAATTAAAGTCTAATGCGTTCAACAAAGCTAATTGAATCAAATGAAAGTCAAACACATTCAAACAAAGCTAATTGAATCCAATGAAAGTCAAACCGATTCAAACAAAGCTTTGTGAATCAAATTAACGTCAAATGCATTCAACAAAGCTAATTGAATTAAATGAAAGTCAAACATATTCAAACAAAGCTAATTGAATCCAATGAAAGTCAAACACACTTAAACAAACCTAATTGAATCAAATGAAAGTCAAACACATTCAAACAAAGCTAATTGAATCCAATGAAAGTCAAACACATTCAAATAAAGCTTTTTAAATCAAATTAAAGTCAAACACATTCAAACAAAGCTTTTGTAAATCAAATAAAAACCAAATGCATTCAACAATGCTAATTGAATTATATAAAAGACAAATGCATTCTACAAAGCTAATTGAATCAAATGAAATTCAAAAAAATTCAAATAAAGCAATTTGAATCAAATGAAAGTCAAGCACAGTCAAACAAACCTAATTGAATCAAATGAACGTCAAACACATTCAAACAGAGCTTTTTGAATCAAATGAAAGTCAAATGCATTTATTTAAGCTAATTGAATCGAATGAAAGTTAAAGACATTCAAACAAACCTAATTGAGTCTAATGAAAGTCAAACACATTCAAATAATGCTTTTTGAATCAAATTAACGTCTAATGCATTCAACAAAGCTAATTGAATCAAATGAAAGTCAAACACATTCAACCAAAGCTAATTGAATCGAATGAAAGTCAAACATATTCAAACAAGCTTTATGATTTAAATTTAAGCCAAACACATTCAAACAAAGCTATTTAAATCAAATGAAAGTCAAACACATTCAAACAAAGCTAATGGAATGAAATGCAAGTCAAACACATTCAAACAAGCTTTATTAATCAAATTTAAGCCAAACACATTCAAACTAAGCTAATTAAATCAAATGAAAGTCAAACACATTCAAACAATGCTTTTTGAATAAAATGAATGTCAAATGCATTCCACAAAGCTAAATGAATCGAATGAAAGTCAAATGCGTTCTACGAAGCTAATTGAATCAAATGAAAGTCAAACACATTCAAATAAAGCTAATTGAATCCAATGAAAGTCAAACACACTCAAACAAACCTAATTGAATCAAATGAATGTCAAACACATTCAAAGAAAGCTTTTGAAATCAAATTAAAGTCTAATGCGTTCAACAGAGCTAATTGAATCAAATGAAAGTCAAACACATTCAAACAAAGCTAATTGAATCCAATGAAAGTCAAACCGATTCAAACAAAGCTTTGTGAATCAAATTAAATTCAAATGCATTCAACAAAGCTAATTGAATTAAATGAAAGTCAAACATATACAAACAAAGCTAATTGAATCCAATGAAAGTCAAACACACTTAAACAAACCTAATTGAATCAAATGAAAGTCAAACACATTCAAACAAAGCTAATTGAATCCAATGAAAGTCAAACACATTCAAATAAAGCTTTTTAAATCAAATTAAAGTCTAATGCGTTCAACAAAGCTAATTGAATCAAATGAAAGTCAAACACATTCAAACAAAGCTAATTGAATCCAATGAAAGTCAAACCGATTCAAACAAAGCTTTGTGAATCAAATTAACGTCAAATGCATTCAACAAAGCTAATTGAATTAAATGAAAGTCAAACATATTCAAACAAAGCTAATTGAATCAAATGAAAGTCAAACACATTCAAACAAGCTTTATGAATCAAATTTGAGACAAACACATTCAAACAAAACTAATTGAATCCAATGAAAGTCAAACACATTCAAACGAAGCCAATTGAATCAAATTAAAGTCAAACACATTCAAACAAAGCTTTTGTAAATCAAATAAAAACCAAATGCATTCAACAATGCTAATTGAATTATATAAAAGACAAATGCATTCTACAAAGCTAATTGAATCAAATTAAATTCAAAAAAATTCAAATAACGCAATTTGAATCAAATGAAAGTCAAGCACAGTCAAACAAACCTAATTGAATCAAATGAAAGTCAAACACATTCAACCAGAGCTTTTTGAATCAAATGAAAGTCAAATGCATTTATTTAAGCTAATTGAATCGAATGAAAGTTAAAGACATTCAAACAAACCTAATTGAGTCCAATGAAAGTCAAACACATTCAAATAAAGATTTTTGAATCAAATTAACGTCTAATGCATTCAACAAAGCTAATTGAATCAAATGAAAGTCAAACACATTCAACCAAAGCTAATTGAACCGAATGAAAGTCAAACACATTCAAACAAGCTTTATGATTTAAATTTAAGCCAAACACATTCAAACAAAGCTATTTAAATCAAATGAAAGTCAAACACATTCAAACAAAGCTAATAGAATGAAATGCAAGTCAAACACATTCAAACAAGCTTTATGAATCAAATTTAAGCCAAACACATTCAAACTAAGCTAACTAAATCAAATGAAAGTCAAACACATTCAAACAAAGCTTTTTGACTAAAATGAATGTCAAATGCATTCCACAAAGCTAAATGAATCGAATGAAAGTCAAATGCGTTCTACAAAGCTAATTGAATCAAATGAAAGTCAAACACATTCAAATAAAGCTAATTGAATCCAATGAAAGTCAAACACACTCAAACAAACCTAATAGAATCAAATGAAAGTCAAACACATTCAAACAAAGCTAATTGAATCCAATGAAAGTCAAACACATTCAAAGAAAGCTTTTTAAATCAAATTAAAGTCTAATGCGTTCAACAAAGCTAATTGAATCAAATGAAAGTCAAACACATTCAAACAAAGCTATTTGAATCCAATGAAAGTCAAACTGATTCAAACAAAGCTTTGTGAATCAAATTAACGTCAAATGCTTTCAACAAAGCTAATTAAATTAAATGAAAGTCAAACATATACAAACAAAGCTAATTGAATCCAATGAAAGTCAAACACACTTAAACAAACCTAATTGAATCAAATGAAAGTCAAACACATTCAAACAAAGCTAATTGAATCCAATGAAAGTCAAACACATTCAAATAAAGCTTTTTAAATCAAATTAAAGTCTAACGCGTTCAACAAAGCTAATTGAATTAAATGAAAGTCAAACACATTCAAACAAAGCTAATTGAATCCAATGAAAGTTAAACCGATTCAAACAAAGCTTTGTGAATCAAATTAACGTCAAATGCATTCAACAAAGCTAATTGAATTAAATGAAAGTCAAACATATTCAAACAAAGCTAATTGAATCCAATGAAAGTCAAACACATTCAAAGAAAGCTTTTTAAATCAAATTAAAGTCTAATGCGTTCAACAAAGCTAATTGAATCAAATGAAAGTCAAACACACTCAAACAAAGCTAATTGAATCCAATGAAAGTAAAATCGATTCAAACAAAGCTTTGTGAATCAAATTAACGTCAAATGCATTCAACAAAGCTAATTAAATTAAATGAAAGTCAAACATATACAAACAAAGCTAATTGAATCCAATGAAAGTCAAACACACTTAAACAAACCTAATTGAATAAGATGAAAGTCAAACACATTCAAACAAAGCTACT
The DNA here is from genome assembly GCA_034703905.1 of Chenopodium berlandieri. Classification (NCBI taxonomy): domain Eukaryota; kingdom Viridiplantae; phylum Streptophyta; class Magnoliopsida; order Caryophyllales; family Amaranthaceae; genus Chenopodium; species Chenopodium berlandieri. The sequence continues at coordinate 34,163,783 of CM068291.1, read as the reverse complement.
TGAATCCAATGAAAGTCAAACACATTCAAATAAAGCTTTTTAAATCAAATTAAAGTCTAATGCATTCAACAAAGCTAATTGAATCAAATGAAAGTCAAACACATTCAACCAAAGCTAATTGAATCGAATGAAAGTCAAACACATTCAAACAAGCTTTATGATTTAAATTTAAGCCAAACACATTCAAACAAAGCTATTTAAATCAAATGAAAGTCAAACACATTCAAACAAAGCTAATAAAATGAAATGCAAGCCAAACACATTCAAACAAAGCTAATTGAATCAATTAAAAGTCAAACACATTCAAACAAAGCTAACTGAATCAAATGAAAGTCAAACACATTCAAACAAAGGTTTTTGAATCAAATTTAAGCCAAACACATTCAAACAAAGCTAATTGAATCAATTGAAAGTCAAAGACATTCAAACAAACCTAATTGAATCCAATGAAAGCGAAACACATTCAAATAAAGCTAATTGAATCAAATGAAAGTCAAACACATTCAAACAAGATTTATGAATTAAATTTAAGTCAAACACATTCAAACAAAGCTAATTAAATCAAATGAAAATCAAATCCATTCAAACAAAGCATTTTTAATAAAATGAATGTCAAATGCATTCTACAAAGCTAATTGAATCAATTGAAAGTCAAACACATTGAAACAAAGCTAATTGAATCCATTGAAAGTCTAATGCATTCAACAAACCTAATTGAATCAAATGAAAGTCAAACACAGTCAAACAACGCTAATTGAATCAAATGAAAGTCAAACACATTCAAACAAATTTTTTTAAATCAAATTAAAGTCTAATGCATTCAACAAAGCTAATAGAATCAAATGAAATTCAAACAAATTCTACAAAGCTACATGAATCAAATGAAAGTCAAACAATTTCAAACATTGCTTTTTGATTCAAATTAAAGTCAAACACATTCAAACGAAGCTAATTAAATCAAATGAAAGTCAAACACATTCAAACAAAGCTTTTTGAATCAAATTAAAGTCAAATGCATTCAACAAAGCTAATTGAATCAAATAAAAGTCAAATGCGTTCTACAAAGCTAATTGAATCAAATGAAAGTCAAACACATTAAAAAAAACCTAATTGAATCAAATGCAAGTCAAACACATTCAAACAAAGCTTTTTCAAACAAATTTATTCAAACACATTCAAACAAAGCTAATTAAATCAAATGAAAGTCAACACATTTAAACAAAGCTTTTTCAATAAAATGAATGTCTAATGCATTCAACAAATCTAAATGAATCAATTGAAAGTCAAATGCATTCAAGAAAGCTAATTAAATCAATTGAAAGTCAAATGTGTTCTACAAAGTTTATTGAATCAAATGAAAGTCAAAAACATTAAAAAAATAGCTAATTGAGTCCAATGAAAGTCTAGTGCATTCAACAAAGGTAATTGAATCAAATGAAATTCAAACAAATTCTACAAAGATACATGAATCAAATGAAAGTCAAACAATTTCAAACAATGCTTATTGATTCAAATTAAAGTCAAACACATTCAAACGAAGCTAATTAAATCAAATGAAAGTCAAACACATTCAAACAAAGCGTTTTGAATCAAATTAAAGTCAAATGCATTCAACAAAGCTAATTGAATCAAATGAAAGTCAAACACATTCAAACAAGCTTTATGAATCAAATGAAAGTCAAACACATTCAAACAAGCTTTATGAATCAAATTTTTGCCAAACACATTCGAACAAAGCTAATTAAATCAAATGAAAGTCAAACACATTCAAACAAAGCTTTTTGAATAAAATGAATGTCAAATGCATTTTACAAAGCTAATTGAATCAATTGAAAGTCAAACACATTCAAACAAGCTTTATGAATCAAATTTAAGCCAAACACATTCAAACAAAGGTTTTTGAATCAAATTTAAGCCAAACACATTCAAACAAAGCTAATTAAATCAAATGAAATTCAAACACATTTAAACAAAGCTTTTTGAATAAAATGACTGTCAAATGCATTCTACAAAGCTAATTGAATCAATTAAAAGTGAAACACATTCAAACAAAGCTAATTGAATCCAATGAAAATCAAACACATTCAAATAAAGCTTTTTAAATCACATTAAAGTCTAATGCATTCAACAAAGCTAATTGAATCAAATGAAAGTCAAACACATTCATACAAAGCTAATTGAATCAAATGAAAGTCAAACACATTTAAACAAAGCTTTTGTAAATCAAATAAAAACTAAATGAATTCAACAATGCTAATTGAATCATATAAAAGACAAATGCATTCTACAAAGCTAATTGAATCAAATGAAATTCAAAAACATTCAAATAAAGCAATTTCAATCAAATGAAAGTCAAGCACATTCAAACAAAGCTAATTGAATCAAATGAAAGTCAAACACATTGAAACAAAGCTAATTGAATCCATTGAAAGTCTAATGCATTCAACAAACCTAATTGAATCAAATGAAAGTCAAACACAGTCAAACAACGCTAATTGAATCAAATGAAAGTCAAACACATTCAAACAAATTTTTTTAAATCAAATTAAAGTCTAATGCATTCAACAAAGCTAATAGAATCAAATGAAATTCAAACAAATTCTACAAAGCTACATGAATCAAATGAAAGTCAAACAATTTCAAACATTGCTTTTTGATTCAAATTAAAGTCAAACACATTCAAACGAAGCTAATTAAATCAAATGAAAGTCAAACACATTCAAACAAAGCTTTTTGAATCAAATTAAAGTCAAATGCATTCAACAAAGCTAATTGAATCAAATGAAAGTCAAATGTATTCTACAAAGCTAATTGAAAGTAATGAAAGTCAAACACATTCAAATAAAGCTTTTTGAATCAAATTAAAGTCTTATGCATTCAACAAAGCTAATTTTATCAAATAAAAGTCAAATGCGTTCTACAAAGCTAATTGAATCAAATGAAAGTCAAACACATTCAAAAAAACCTAATTGAATCAAATGCAAGTCAAACGCATTCAAACAAAGCTTTTTCAATCAAATTTATTCAAACACATTCAAACAAAGCTAATTAAATCAAATGAAAGTCAACACATTTAAACAAAGCTTTTTCAATAAAATGAATGTCTAATGCATTCAACAAATCTAAATGAATCAATTGAAAGTCAAATGCATTCAAGAAAGCAAATTAAATCAATTGAAAGTCAAATGTGTTCTACAAAGTTTATTGAATCAAATGAAAGTCAAAAACATTAAAAAAATAGCTAATTGAATCCAATGAAAGTCTAGTGCATTCAACAAAGGTAATTGAATCAAATGAAATTCAAACAAATTCTACAAAGATACATGAATCAAATGAAAGTCAAACAATTTCAAACAATGCTTATTGATTCAAATTAAAGTCAAACACATTCAAACGAAGCTAATTAAATCAAATGAAAGTCAAACACATTCAAACAAAGCGTTTTGAATCAAATTAAAGTCAAATGCATTCAACAAAGCTAATTGAATCAAATGAAAGTCAAACACATTCAAACAAGCTTTATGAATCAAATGAAAGTCAAACACATTCAAACAAGCTTTATGAATCAAATTTTTGCCAAACACATTCGAACAAAGCTAATTAAATCAAATGAAAGTCAAACACATTCAAACAAAGCTTTTTGAATAAAATGAATGTCAAATGCATTTTACAAAGCTAATTGAATCAATTGAAAGTCAAACACATTCAAACAAGCTTTATGAATCAAATTTAAGCCAAACACATTCAAACAAAGGTTTTTGAATCAAATTTAAGCCAAACACATTCAAACAAAGCTAATTAAATCAAATGAAATTCAAACACATTTAAACAAAGCTTTTTGAATAAAATGACTGTCAAATGCATTCTACAAAGCTAATTGAATCAATTAAAAGTGAAACACATTCAAACAAAGCTAATTGAATCCAATGAAAATCAAACACATTCAAATAAAGCTTTTTAAATCACATTAAAGTCTAATGCATTCAACAAAGCTAATTAAATCAAATGAAAGTCAAACACATTCATACAAAGCTAATTGAATCAAATGAAAGTCAAACACATTTAAACAAAGCTTTTGTAAATCAAATAAAAACTAAATGAATTCAACAATGCTAATTGAATCATATAAAAGACAAATGCATTCTACAAAGCTAATTGAATCAAATGAAATTCAAAAACATTCAAATAAAGCAATTTCAATCAAATGAAAGTCAAGCACATTCAAACAAAGCTAATTGAATCAAATGAAAGTCAAACACATTCAACCAGAGCTTTTTGAATCAAATGAAAGTCAAATGCATTTATTTAAGCTAATTGAATAGAATGAAAGTTAAAGACATTCAAACAAACCTAATTGAGTCCAATGAAAGTCAAACACATTCAAATAAAGCTTTTTGAATCAAATTAACGTCTAATGCATTCAACAAAGCTAATTGAATCAAAAGAAATTCAAATGCATTCTATAAAGCTTATTGAATCAAATGAAAGTCAAACACATTCAAACAAAGCTAATTGAATCAAATTATAGTTCAACACATTCAAACAAAGCTTTTTGCATAAAATTTAAGTCAAACATATTCAAACAAAACTAATTGAATCCAATGAAAGTCAAACACATTCAAACAAAGCTAATTGAATCAAATTAAAGTCAAACACATTCAAACAAAGCTTTTGTAAATCAAATAAAAACCAAATGCATTCAACAATGCTAATTGAATTATATAAAAGACAAATGCATTCTACAAAGCTAATTGAATCAAATGAAATTCAAAAAAATTCAAATAAAGCAATTTGAATCAAATGAAAGTCAAGCACAGTCAAACAAACCTAATTGAATCAAATGAAAGTCAAACACATTCAACCAGAGCTTTTTGAATCAAATGAAAGTCAATTGCATTTATTTAAGCTAATTGAATCGAATGAAAGTTAAAGACATTCAAACAAACCTAATTGAGTCCAATGAAAGTCAAACACATTCAAATAAAGCTTTTTGAATCAAATTAACGTCTAATGCATTCAACAAAGCTAATTGAATCAAATGAAAGTCAAACACATTCAACCAAAGCTAATTGAATCGAATGAAAGTCAAACACATTCAAACAAGCTTTATGATTTAAATTTAAGCCAAACACATTCAAACAAAGCTATTTAAATCAAATGAAAGTCAAACACATTCAAACAAATCTAATAGAATGAAATGCAAGTCAAACACATTCAAACAAGCTTTATGAATCAAATTTAAGCCAAACACATTCAAACTAAGCTAATTAAATCAAATGAAAGTCAAACACATTCAAACAAAGCTTTTTGAATAAAATGAATGTCAAATGCATTCCACAAAGCTAAATGAATCGAATGAAAGTCAAATGTGTTCTACAAAGCTAATTGAATCAAATGAAAGTCAAACACATTCAAATAAAGCTAATTGAATCCAATGAAAGTCAAACACACTCAAACAAACCTAATTGAATCAAATGAAAGTCAAACACATTCAAACAAAGCTAATTGAATCCAATGAAAGTCAAACACATTCAAAGAAAGCTTTTTAAATCAAATTAAAGTCTAATGCGTTCAACAAAGCTAATTGAATCAAATGAAAGTCAAACACATTCAAACAAAGCTAATTGAATCCAATGAAAGTCAAACCGATTCAAACAAAGCTTTGTGAATCAAATTAACGTCAAATGCATTCAACAAAGCTAATTGAATTAAATGAAAGTCAAACATATACAAACAAAGCTAATTGAATCCAATGAAAGTCAAACACACTTAAACAAACCTAATTGAATCAAATGAAAGTCAAACACATTCAAACAAAGCTAATTGAATCCAATGAAAGTCAAACACATTCAAATAAAGCTTTTTAAATCAAATTAAAGTCTAATGCGTTCAACAAAGCTAATTGAATCAAATGAAAGTCAAACACATTCAAACAAAGCTAATTGAATCCAATGAAAGTCAAACCGATTCAAACAAAGCTTTGTGAATCAAATTGACGTCAAATGCATTCTACAAAGCTTATTGAATCAAATGAAAGTCAAACATATTCAAACAAAGCTAATTAAATCAAATGAAAGTCAAACACATTCAAACAAGCTTTATGAATCAAATTTGAGACAAACACATTCAAACAAAGCTAATTGAATCCAATGAAAATCAAACACATTCAAAGAAAGCTTTTTAAATCAAATTAAAGTCTAATGCGTTCAACAAAGCTAATTGAATCAAATGAAAGTCAAACACATTTAAACAAAGCTAATTGAATCCAATGAAAGTCAAACCGATTCAAACAAAGCTTTGTGAATCAAATTAACGTCAAATGCATTCAACAAAGCTAATTGAATTAAATGAAAGTCAAACATATACAAACAAAGCTAATTGAATCCAATGAAAGTCAAACACACTTAAACAAACCTAATTGAATCAAATGAAAGTCAAACACATTCAAACAAAGCTAATTGAATCCAATGAAAGTCAAACACATTCAAATAAAGCTTTTTAAATCTAATTAAAGTCTAATGCGTTCAACAAAGCTAATTAAATCAAATGAAAGTCAAACACATTCAAACAAAGCTAATTGAATCCAATGAAAGTCAAACCGATTCAAACAAAGCTTTGTGAATCAAATTAACGTCAAATGCATTCAACAAAGCTAATTGAATTAAATGAAAGTCAAACACATTCAAACAAAGCTAATTGAATCAAATTATAGTTCAACACATTCAAACAATGCTTTTTGCATAAAATTTAAGTCAAACATATTCAAACAAAACTAATTGAATCCAATGAAAGTCAAACACATTCAAACAAAGCTAATTGAATCAAATTAAAGTCAAACACATTCAAACAAAGCTTTTGTAAATCAAATAAAAACCAAATGCATTCAACAATGCTAATTGAATTATATAAAAGACAAATGCATTCTACAAAGCTAATTGAATCAAATGAAATTCAAAAAAATTCAAATAAAGCAATTTGAATCAAATGAAAGTCAAGCACAGTCAAACAAACCTAATTGAATCAAATGAAAGTCAAACACATTCAACCAGAGCTTTTTGAATCAAATGAAAGTCAAATGCATTTATTTAAGCTAATTGAATCGAATGAAAGTTAAAGACATTCAAACAAACCTAATTGAGTCCAATGAAAGTCAAACACATTCAAATAAAGCTTTTTGAATCAAATTAACGTCTAATGCATTCAACAAAGCTAATTGAATCAAATCAAAGTCAAACACATTCAACCAAAGCTAATTGAATCGAATGAAAGTCAAACACATTCAAACAAGCTTTATGATTTAAATTTAAGCCAAACACATTCAAACAAAGCTATTTAAATCAAATGAAAGTCAAACACATTCAAACAAAGCTAATAGAATGAAATGCAAGTCAAACACATTCAAACAAGCTTTATGAATCAAATTTAAGCCAAACACATTCAAACTAAGCTAATTAAATCAAATGAAAGTCAAACACATTCAAACAAAGCTTTTTGAATAAAATGAATGTCAAATGCATTCCACAAAGCTAAATGAATCGAATGAAAGTCAAATGCGTTCTACAAAGCTAATTGAATCAAATGAAAGTCAAACACATTCAAATAAATCTAATTGAATCCAATGAAAGTCAAACACACTCAAACAAACCTAATTGAATCAAATGAAGATCAAACACATTCAAACAAAGCTAATTGAATCAAATGAAAGTCAAACACATTCAAACAAGCTTTATGAATCAAATTTGAGACAAACACATTCAAACAAAACTAATTGAATCCAATGAAAGTCAAACACATTCAAACGAAGCCAATTGAATCAAATTAAAGTCAAACACATTCAAACAAAGCTTTTGTAAATCAAATAAAAACCAAATGCATTCAACAATGCTAATTGAATTATATAAAAGACAAATGCATTCTACAAAGCTAATTGAATCAAATGAAATTCAAAAAAATTCAAATAAAGCTATTTGAATCAAATGAAAGTCAAGCACAGTCAAACAAACCTAATTGAATCAAATGAAAGTCAAACACATTCAACCAGAGCTTTTTGAATCAAATGAAAGTCAAATGCATTTATTTAAGCTAATTGAATCGAATGAAAGTTAAAGACATTCAAACAAACCTAATTGAGTCCAATGAAAGTCAAACACATTCAAATAAAGCTTTTTGAATCAAATTAACGTCTAATGCATTCAACAAAGCTAATTGAATCAAATCAAAGTCAAACACATTCAACCAAAGCTAATTGAATCGAATGAAAGTCAAACACATTCAAACAAGCTTTATGATTTAAATTTAAGCCAAACACATTCAAACAAAGCTATTTAAATCAAATGAAAGTCAAACACATTCAAACAAAGCTAATAGAATGAAATGCAAGTCAAACACATTCAAACAAGCTTTATGAATCAAATTTAAGCCAAACACATTCAAACTAAGCTAATTAAATCAAATGAAAGTCAAACACATTCAAACAAAGCTTTTTGAATAAAATGAATGTCAAATGCATTCCACAAAGCTAAATGAATCGAATGAAAGTCAAATGCGTTCTACAAAGCTAATTGAATCAAATGAAAGTCAAACACATTCAAATAAATCTAATTGAATCCAATGAAAGTCAAACACACTCAAACAAACCTAATTGAATCAAATGAAGATCAAACACATTCAAACAAAGCTAATTGAATCCAATGAAAGTCAAACACATTCAAAGAAAGCTTTTTAAATCAAATTAAAGTCTAATGCGTTCAACAAAGCTAATTGAATCAAATGAAAGTCAAACACATTCAAACAAAGCTAATTGAATCCAATGAAAGTCAAACCGATTCAAACAAAGCTTTGTGAATCAAATTAACGTCAAATGCATTCAACAAGGCTAATTGAATTAAATGAAAGTCAAACATATACAAACAAAGCTAATTGAATCCAATGAAAGTCAAACACACTTAAACAAACCTAATTGAATCAAATGAAAGTCGAACACATTCAATTAAAGCTAATTGAATCCAATGAAAGTCAAACACATTCAAATAAAGCTTTTTAAATCAAATTAAAGTCTAATGCGTTCAAAAAAGCTAATTAAATCAAATGAAAGTCAAACACATTCAAACAAAGCTAATTGAATCCAATGAAAGTCAAACCGATTCAAACAAAGCTTTGTGAACCAAATAATGTCAAATGCATTCAACAAAGCTAATTGAATTAAATGAAAGTCAAACATATTCAAACAAAGCTAATTGAATCCAATGAAAGTCAAACACATTCAAAGAAAGCTTTTTAAATCAAATTAAAGTCTAATGCGTTCAACAAAGCTAATTGAATCAAATGAAAGTCAAACACATTCAAACAAAGCTAATTGAATCCAATGAAAGTCAAACCGATTCAAACAAAGCTTTGTGAATCAAATTAACGTCAAATGCATTCAACAAAGCTAATTAAATTAAATGAAAGTCAAACATATACAAACAAAGCTAATTGAATCCAATGAAAGTCAAACACACTTAAACAAACCTAATTGAATTATATGAAAGTCAAACACATTCAAACAAAGCTAATTGAATCCAATGAAAGTCAAACACATTCAAATAAAGCTTTTTAAATCAAATTAAAGTCTAATGCATTCAACAAAGCTAATTGAATCAAATGAAAGTCAAACACATTCAACCAAAGCTAATTGAATCGAATGAAAGTCAAACACATTCAAACAAGCTTTATGATTTAAATTTAAGCCAAACACATTCAAACAAAGCTATTTAAATCAAATGAAAGTCAAACACATTCAAACAAAGCTAATAAAATGAAATGCAAGCCAAACACATTCAAACAAAGCTAATTGAATCAATTAAAAGTCAAACACATTCAAACAAAGCTAACTGAATCAAATGAAAGTCAAACACATTCAAACAAAGGTTTTTGAATCAAATTTAAGCCAAACACATTCAAACAAAGCTAATTGAATCAATTGAAAGTCAAAGACATTCAAACAAACCTAATTGAATCCAATGAAAGCGAAACACATTCAAATAAAGCTAATTGAATCAAATGAAAGTCAAACACATTCAAAGAAAGCTTTTTAAATCAAATTAAAGTCTAATGCGTTCAACAAAGCTAATTGAATCAAATGAAAGTCAAACACATTCAAACAAAGCTAATTGAATCCAATGAAAGTCAAACCGATTCAAACAAAGCTTTGTGAATCAAATTAACGTCAAATGCATTCAACAAGGCTAATTGAATTAAATGAAAGTCAAACATATACAAACAAAGCTAATTGAATCCAATGAAAGTCAAACACACTTAAACAAACCTAATTGAATCAAATGAAAGTCAAACACATTCAAACAAAGCTAATTGAATCCAATGAAAGTCAAACACATTCAAATAAAGCTTTTTAAATCAAATTAAAGTCTAATGCGTTCAACAAAGCTAATTAAATCAAATGAAAGTCAAACACATTCAAACAAAGCTAATTGAATCCAATGAAAGTCAAACCGATTCAAACAAAGCTTTGTGAACCAAATAATGTCAAATGCATTCAACAAAGCTAATTGAATTAAATGAAAGTCAAACATATTCAAACAAAGCTAATTGAATCCAATGAAAGTCAAACACATTCAAAGAAAGCTTTTTAAATCAAATTAAAGTCTAATGCGTTCAACAAAGCTAATTGAATCAAATGAAAGTCAAACACATTCAAACAAAGCTAATTGAATCCAATGAAAGTCAAACCGATTCAAACAAAGCTTTGTGAATCAAATTAACGTCAAATGCATTCAACAAAGCTAATTAAATTAAATGAAAGTCAAACATATACAAACAAAGCTAATTGAATCCAATGAAAGTCAAACACACTTAAACAAACCTAATTGAATTAGATGAAAGTCAAACACATTCAAACAAAGCTAATTGAATCCAATGAAAGTCAAACACATTCAAATAAAGCTTTTTAAATCAAATTAAAGTCTAATGCATTCAACAAAGCTAATTGAATCAAATGAAAGTCAAACACATTCAACCAAAGCTAATTGAATCGAATGAAAGTCAAACACATTCAAACAAGCTTTATGATTTAAATTTAAGCCAAACACATTCAAACAAAGCTATTTAAATCAAATGAAAGTCAAACACATTCAAACAAAGCTAATAAAATGAAATGCAAGCCAAACACATTCAAACAAAGCTAATTGAATCAATTAAAAGTCAAACACATTCAAACAAAGCTAACTGAATCAAATGAAAGTCAAACACATTCAAACAAAGGTTTTTGAATCAAATTTAAGCCAAACACATTCAAACAAAGCTAATTGAATCAATTGAAAGTCAAAGACATTCAAACAAACCTAATTGAATCCAATGAAAGCGAAACACATTCAAATAAAGCTAATTGAATCAAATGAAAGTCAAACACATTCAAACAAGATTTATGAATTAAATTTAAGTCAAACACATTCAAACAAAGCTAATTAAATCAAATGAAAATCAAATCCATTCAAACAAAGCATTTTTAATAAAACGAATGTCAAATGCATTCTACAAAGCTAATTGAATCAATTGAAAGTCAAACACATTGAAACAAAGCTAATTGAATCCATTGAAAGTCTAATGCATTCAACAAACCTAATTGAATCAAATGAAAGTCAAACACATTCAAACAAATTTTTTTAAATCAAATTAAAGTCTAATGCATTCAACAAAGCTAATAGAATCAAATGAAATTCAAACAAATTCTACAAAGCTACATGAATCAAATGAAAGTCAAACAATTTCAAACATTGCTTTTTGATTCAAATTAAAGTCAAACACATTCAAACGAAGCTAATTAAATCAAATGAAAGTCAAACACATTCAAACAAAGCTTTTTGAATCAAATTAAAGTCAAATGCATTCAACAAAGCTAATTGAATCAAATGAAAGTCAAATGTATTCTACAAAGCTAATTGAAAGTAATGAAAGTCAAACACATTCAAATAAAGCTTTTTGAATCAAATTAAAGTCTTATGCATTCAACAAAGCTAATTTTATCAAATAAAAGTCAAATGCGTTCTACAAAGCTAATTGAATCAAATGAAAGTCAAACACATTCAAACAAAGCTTTTTCAATCAAATTTATTCAAACACATTCAAACAAAGCTAATTAAATCAAATGAAAGTCAACACATTTAAACAAAGCTTTTTCAATAAAATGAATGTCTAATGCATTCAACAAATCTAAATGAATCAATTGAAAGTCAAATGCATTCAAGAAAGCTAATTAAATTAAATGAAAGTCAAACATATACAAACAAAGCTAATTGAATACAATGAAAGTCAAACACTTTTAAACAAACCTAATTTAATTAGATGAAAGTCAAACACATTCAAACAAAGCTAATTGAATCCAATGAAAGTCAAACACATTCAAATAAAGCTTTTTAAATCAAATTAAAGTCTAATGCATTCAACAAAGCTAATTGAATCAAATGAAAGTCAAACACATTCAACCAAAGCTAATTGAATCGAATGAAAGTCAAACACATTCAAACAAGCTTTATGATTTAAATTTAAGCCAAACACATTCAAACAAAGCTATTTAAATCAAATGAAAGTCAAACACATTCAAACAAAGCTAATAAAATGAAATGCAAGCCAAACACATTCAAACAAAGCTAATTGAATCAATTAAAAGTCAAACACATTCAAACAAAGCTAACTGAATCAAATGAAAGTCAAACACATTCAAACAAAGGTTTTTGAATCAAATTTAAGCCAAACACATTCAAACAAAGCTAATTGAATCAATTGAAAGTCAAAGACATTCAAACAAACCTAATTGAATCCAATGAAAGCGAAACACATTCAAATAAAGCTAATTGAATCAAATGAAAGTCAAACACATTCAAAGAAAGCTTTTTGACTAAAATGCATTCCACAAAGCTAAATGAATCGAATGAAAGTCAAATGCGTTCTACAAAGCTAATTGAATCAAATGAAAGTCAAACACATTCAAATAAATCTAATTGAATCCAATGAAAGTCAAACACACTCAAACAAACCTAATTGAATCAAATGAAGATCAAACACATTCAAACAAAGCTAATTGAATCAAATGAAAGTCAAACACATTCAAACAAGCTTTATGAATCAAATTTGAGACAAACACATTCAAACAAAACTAATTGAATCCAATGAAAGTCAAACACATTCAAACGAAGCCAATTGAATCAAATTAAAGTCAAACACATTCAAACAAAGCTTTTGTAAATCAAATAAAAACCAAATGCATTCAACAATGCTAATTGAATTATATAAAAGACAAATGCATTCTACAAAGCTAATTGAATCAAATGAAATTCAAAAAAATTCAAATAAAGCTATTTGAATCAAATGAAAGTCAAGCACAGTCAAACAAACCTAATTGAATCAAATGAAAGTCAAACACATTCAACCAGAGCTTTTTGAATCAAATGAAAGTCAAATGCATTTATTTAAGCTAATTGAATCGAATGAAAGTTAAAGACATTCAAACAAACCTAATTGAGTCCAATGAAAGTCAAACACATTCAAATAAAGCTTTTTGAATCAAATTAACGTCTAATGCATTCAACAAAGCTAATTGAATCAAATCAAAGTCAAACACATTCAACCAAAGCTAATTGAATCGAATGAAAGTCAAACACATTCAAACAAGCTTTATGATTTAAATTTAAGCCAAACACATTCAAACAAAGCTATTTAAATCAAATGAAAGTCAAACACATTCAAACAAAGCTAATAGAATGAAATGCAAGTCAAACACATTCAAACAAGCTTTATGAATCAAATTTAAGCCAAACACATTCAAACTAAGCTAATTAAATCAAATGAAAGTCAAACACATTCAAACAAAGCTTTTTGAATAAAATGAATGTCAAATGCATTCCACAAAGCTAAATGAATCGAATGAAAGTCAAATGCGTTCTACAAAGCTAATTGAATCAAATGAAAGTCAAACACATTCAAATAAATCTAATTGAATCCAATGAAAGTCAAACACACTCAAACAAACCTAATTGAATCAAATGAAGATCAAACACATTCAAACAAAGCTAATTGAATCCAATGAAAGTCAAACACATTCAAAGAAAGCTTTTTAAATCAAATTAAAGTCTAATGCGTTCAACAAAGCTAATTGAATCAAATGAAAGTCAAACACATTCAAACAAAGCTAATTGAATCCAATGAAAGTCAAACCGATTCAAACAAAGCTTTGTGAATCAAATTAACGTCAAATGCATTCAACAAGGCTAATTGAATTAAATGAAAGTCAAACATATACAAACAAAGCTAATTGAATCCAATGAAAGTCAAACACACTTAAACAAACCTAATTGAATCAAATGAAAGTCAAACACATTCAAACAAAGCTAATTGAATCCAATGAAAGTCAAACACATTCAAATAAAGCTTTTTAAATCAAATTAAAGTCTAATGCGTTCAACAAAGCTAATTAAATCAAATGAAAGTCAAACACATTCAAACAAAGCTAATTGAATCCAATGAAAGTCAAACCGATTCAAACAAAGCTTTGTGAACCAAATAATGTCAAATGCATTCAACAAAGCTAATTGAATTAAATGAAAGTCAAACATATTCAAACAAAGCTAATTGAATCCAATGAAAGTCAAACACATTCAAAGAAAGCTTTTTAAATCAAATTAAAGTCTAATGCGTTCAACAAAGCTAATTGAATCAAATGAAAGTCAAACACATTCAAACAAAGCTAATTGAATCCAATGAAAGTCAAACCGATTCAAACAAAGCTTTGTGAATCAAATTAACGTCAAATGCATTCAACAAAGCTAATTAAATTAAATGAAAGTCAAACATATACAAACAAAGCTAATTGAATCCAATGAAAGTCAAACACACTTAAACAAACCTAATTGAATTATATGAAAGTCAAACACATTCAAACAAAGCTAATTGAATCCAATGAAAGTCAAACACATTCAAATAAAGCTTTTTAAATCAAATTAAAGTCTAATGCATTCAACAAAGCTAATTGAATCAAATGAAAGTCAAACACATTCAACCAAAGCTAATTGAATCGAATGAAAGTCAAACACATTCAAACAAGCTTTATGATTTAAATTTAAGCCAAACACATTCAAACAAAGCTATTTAAATCAAATGAAAGTCAAACACATTCAAACAAAGCTAATAAAATGAAATGCAAGCCAAACACATTCAAACAAAGCTAATTGAATCAATTAAAAGTCAAACACATTCAAACAAAGCTAACTGAATCAAATGAAAGTCAAACACATTCAAACAAAGGTTTTTGAATCAAATTTAAGCCAAACACATTCAAACAAAGCTAATTGAATCAATTGAAAGTCAAAGACATTCAAACAAACCTAATTGAATCCAATGAAAGCGAAACACATTCAAATAAAGCTAATTGAATCAAATGAAAGTCAAACACATTCAAAGAAAGCTTTTTAAATCAAATTAAAGTCTAATGCGTTCAACAAAGCTAA
Organism: Chenopodium berlandieri; assembly: GCA_034703905.1. Taxonomy (NCBI): domain Eukaryota; kingdom Viridiplantae; phylum Streptophyta; class Magnoliopsida; order Caryophyllales; family Amaranthaceae; genus Chenopodium; species Chenopodium berlandieri. The sequence goes on along the minus strand of CM068291.1, from coordinate 34,148,286 downwards.
TTGAATCAAATGAAAGTCAAACACATTTAAACAAAGCTAATTGAATCCAATGAAAGTCAAACCGATTCAAACAAAGCTTTGTGAATCAAATTAACGTCAAATGCATTCAACAAGGCTAATTGAATTAAATGAAAGTCAAACATATACAAACAAAGCTAATTGAATCCAATGAAAGTCAAACACACTTAAACAAACCTAATTGAATCAAATGAAAGTCAAACACATTCAAACAAAGCTAATTGAATCCAATGAAAGTCAAACACATTCAAATAAAGCTTTTTAAATCAAATTAAAGTCTAATGCGTTCAACAAAGCTAATTAAATCAAATGAAAGTCAAACACATTCAAACAAAGCTAATTGAATCCAATGAAAGTCAAACCGATTCAAACAAAGCTTTGTGAACCAAATAATGTCAAATGCATTCAACAAAGCTAATTGAATTAAATGAAAGTCAAACATATTCAAACAAAGCTAATTGAATCCAATGAAAGTCAAACACATTCAAAGAAAGCTTTTTAAATCAAATTAAAGTCTAATGCGTTCAACAAAGCTAATTGAATCAAATGAAAGTCAAACACATTCAAACAAAGCTAATTGAATCCAATGAAAGTCAAACCGATTCAAACAAAGCTTTGTGAATCAAATTAACGTCAAATGCATTCAACAAAGCTAATTAAATTAAATGAAAGTCAAACATATACAAACAAAGCTAATTGAATCCAATGAAAGTCAAACACACTTAAACAAACCTAATTGAATTAGATGAAAGTCAAACACATTCAAACAAAGCTAATTGAATCCAATGAAAGTCAAACACATTCAAATAAAGCTTTTTAAATCAAATTAAAGTCTAATGCATTCAACAAAGCTAATTGAATCAAATGAAAGTCAAACACATTCAACCAAAGCTAATTGAATCGAATGAAAGTCAAACACATTCAAACAAGCTTTATGATTTAAATTTAAGCCAAACACATTCAAACAAAGCTATTTAAATCAAATGAAAGTCAAACACATTCAAACAAAGCTAATAAAATGAAATGCAAGCCAAACACATTCAAACAAAGCTAATTGAATCAATTAAAAGTCAAACACATTCAAACAAAGCTAACTGAATCAAATGAAAGTCAAACACATTCAAACAAAGGTTTTTGAATCAAATTTAAGCCAAACACATTCAAACAAAGCTAATTGAATCAATTGAAAGTCAAAGACATTCAAACAAACCTAATTGAATCCAATGAAAGCGAAACACATTCAAATAAAGCTAATTGAATCAAATGAAAGTCAAACACATTCAAACAAGATTTATGAATTAAATTTAAGTCAAACACATTCAAACAAAGCTAATTAAATCAAATGAAAATCAAATCCATTCAAACAAAGCATTTTTAATAAAATGAATGTCAAATGCATTCTACAAAGCTAATTGAATCAATTGAAAGTCAAACACATTGAAACAAAGCTAATTGAATCCATTGAAAGTCTAATGCATTCAACAAACCTAATTGAATCAAATGAAAGTCAAACACAGTCAAACAACGCTAATTGAATCAAATGAAAGTCAAACACATTCAAACAAATTTTTTTAAATCAAATTAAAGTCTAATGCATTCAACAAAGCTAATAGAATCAAATGAAATTCAAACAAATTCTACAAAGCTACATGAATCAAATGAAAGTCAAACAATTTCAAACATTGCTTTTTGATTCAAATTAAAGTCAAACACATTCAAACGAAGCTAATTAAATCAAATGAAAGTCAAACACATTCAAACAAAGCTTTTTGAATCAAATTAAAGTCAAATGCATTCAACAAAGCTAATTGAATCAAATGAAAGTCAAATGTATTCTACAAAGCTAATTGAAAGTAATGAAAGTCAAACACATTCAAATAAAGCTTTTTGAATCAAATTAAAGTCTTATGCATTCAACAAAGCTAATTTTATCAAATGAAAGTCAAATGCGTTCTACAAAGGTAATTGAATCAAATGAAAGTCAAACACATTCAAAAAACCCTAATTGAATCAAATGCAAGTCAAACACATTCAAACAAAGCTTTTTCAATCAAATTTATTCAAACACATTTAAACAAAGCTTTTTCAATAAAATGAATGTCTAATGCATTCAACAAATCTAAATGAATCAATTGAAAGTTGATTAGGGGATTTTTATCCACCAATCACCGTCTGACAAGTGGACCAACCAGGTTCTTCCACGTGTCCTTCACGTAGGCCAATAGGAGCCTGCCACGTGTCAGTCTCAGATTCGTCCACCACGGACCAATTGAGACACGCCACGTGTCCCCCCATGCCAAATGGGAAAACCGGCCAACAAGGCCCAATCCTGATTAGAAGCCCAGTCAGTCCAAGGTTAACCTAAACCTAATTGGCACGCTTCCCGAGGTTATAAATACCTCTCTTAATTCTCATTAAGAGGGGGATGAACAAAAAAGTAACACAGATTACACATTAAACACTCTCACCTAGAGAGACCAAACTACTTAATTTCCACATTAATTACTCCTTAATCAGGTACTAACTTGACCGTTGGAGGCGGAGCTCCTACCACAAGGAGTCTTCGTTGTTTTGCAGGTACAGGCGTCCGGTTCCAGTCTCGGTGTTGTAACTCTCCCGCAGGACATCAGAAAACCCCGAAACATTTTGGCGCCGTCTGTGGGGAGAGTACTTCTGAGATGGCATCCACGTTTGTACCGACTTTTGAAGAGAGGCGTCCCCTAGACGACCCTCAAGTCCAGTCGGACCATGACACTGACAATGAACTTGAAGTTGAAGCTCACACAGCTCCAGACGGGACCCTAAGGGCCCGACGTACCCGTCCGACTGAAAGGACGGAACGGGAGCATCTTCAAATTGGAAGTGAGCCAACAGGCGCACCTCCTGTTCGGCAGCAGGCGACTGATGGGTCGGCTCCCGTCACCAGGAACGAACTCATGACCTTCATGAGGGACTTCAAGGGAGAGATTCAAGAGTTGCTAAATAAGAAGCCTGCACCGACTAGGGGACAGTCGGCTACGAAGCCTTCCACTTCAGGCAAGAGGAAGCCGGTTCAAGGACGAGAGGGAACTCCTCATCCTAGATCCAGGAAGTGTGAGCCGCCTGTCCTTGATCTCACAAAATACCATTTTCCTACTCCAGGAAAAAGGAAACCCGTCCGTCACATTCAGGCGGACGGTTCAAAGAAAACATACACAGACGCTCGTCTGCTGTTAGAACAGAAGAAGAATGACCGACTATCAGAGTCGGCCTCTACTTCTGAATTTCAAGAAAGTCTGCGCAATTCCTCGATGAGGCATACTCAGTCGTATCATGAGAACCAGTCAGGCGGCACCTCCCGTCAGTCCGGCTTTCATAGCGACCAGGCGGTACCAAACTTACCGTTTGTACCACAACAACAATATTTTATGCCACCACCTCCATTTGGTGGACAGGCAGTTAAAAATGTCCAACCCTTGGACTGGCAGCTACGGTTGCTTAGACTTGGTGAACAGCCGTCGGCCTTCTCCAAGGAAATCACTGAAGCCGCTCAGCCGGCCAAAGTGAAAAATGTGTTAGTAGGCGCCTATGATGGCACTACTAACCCAGAAGACCATCTAATGGCATTCTCCAACCTAATGTACCTTCAAGGGTTGGATGATCCCACTTGGTGCAAGTGTTTTCCAGCGACTCTCAAAGGAATTGCACAGCAATGGTTCGGCAACCTGCCGACTGGTTGTGTAAACAATTTCAGGACGCTTGCTTACTTGTTCACCTCCAACTTCGCCATGAACATTCCTGCGAAGAAGACGACCCTTGATTTGGGGACAATTCAGCAGGGTGAGAAGGAGGGGCTTCGTTCTTACATCAGGCGGTTTAACCTGATGAGAATACAAATTAAAGGGTTACCGGATGAGGTAGCCTATACTGACTTTTTCAGGGGTCTCAAAGACGGGTCGACCTTCAAATTCGATCTTGTTCGAAAGAGGGTGGCGACTCTTCAGGAGGCCTTAATTGAAGCAGAAGCCTACATACAGGCGACAGATCTTTGTAGTACAGCAAAACAGTCGGATGGGAAAAAGTTCGACAAAAGAGAAGGACGACAGATACAGTCGTCCAACAAAGATCTAAAGAAGAGAAAAGAGGTCTGGGCGGCTGATTCCTCTAAACAGCCGGCCCAGAAGAAGAAAAAAGAATTCAAGCCATACTCCCCAAAGTATGCGTTTAACAAAGATAGCAAAGCTATCCTGAAAGAAATCAAGGGACGGATCTCTATTGAGAAGCCGGTCCCCATGAAGGGTTCTGCAAGCAGTCGGAACCAGGAAAAATTCTGTGATTATCATGAAGATGTTGGTCATCACACCAACGAATGCATCAGTCTCATGCGGTATCTGGACCGCCTGGCTGAGCAAGGTGATCTTGATTCTTTTGTCAAGAAATCCACAAGGAACACCTCGAAAAAACAGTCGGCCAAAAAGAATCAACAGGCCGACAGCTCTGATACAGATGATGCAGTCGTCTACACTATTGCAGGCGGCTTCGCAGGAGGGGGTCCCACTATTAGGGGAAACAAAGACAATATCAGGCGGCTAGATGTAAATTCCGTTTACCAAGAACGGCCCTCCATGAATTCATTTCCTGAGATTGTCATTACTGAAGAAGATCTAGGAGGAGTCAGGGGGCCGCATGACGACCCTATCGTCATTGAGTGTAAGGTGGCCAATCAGAGAGTCGGCCGAATCCTCATAGATACTGGAAGCTCCTCAGATCTTATCAGTAGCAAATGTCTCTCCAAACTGAAGTACAAGCCTGATTGTATACATCCGGCCTCCCACCCTCTAGTAGGGTTTGGAGGGGGAGTCGTCCACCCTGTAGGACGAGTAGATCTACCCATCCGCCTGGGTGAAAAAGGGGAAGGACGACACATGGTCGTCCGATTCCTGGTGGTAGAAGAACTCTCGGCCTACAACATGATTCTGGGACGACCAACCTTAAATAATTCCAAGGCTGTAATAATCCCATCTCTTATGTTGCTCAAGTTTGAGAGGGATAATGGAACAGTCGGCTCCCTAAGGGGAGATCAGAAGATGGCCCGAGAGTGCTATCTCTCGGACGTCAAGCCCACTGTTATGGCCGCTGAGTCCAGTGGGGGAAAGATAGACCTTGACAATGTCAAGGAGAGTGCGCCTGTTCAAGAAACAGGCGGCAAGAAAAGAAAGGCATCCCAGATGGGGGCCGAAAGAAAAGATAAAAAATAGCAATCATTGGCAGAAGAGCGGTCGGATGAATTCCGCCCTCAGCCGGCTGGTGAGCATACGGACCTAATCTTAGATGTCACGCGTCCTGACAGAATAGTCAAAGTTGGGAAGACTGCTCTAGGGGTCCTAGGTGACGACTTCCACAATTTGTTGAAAGAATACAAGGACATCTTTGCATTCGAAGTCCATGAAATGCCAGGCATTAGTTATGAGCTGGCGGTACATAAACTAGCTGTGGATCCAAAAAAGAAGCCTGTAAGGCAGAAGAAACGGAACCATGGCGAAGAAAGAAGTCAGGCGGCAGCCGCCGAAGTTAAAAAATTACTTGATGCAGGATTCATTCGGCAATGTTACTTCCCAGACTGGGTTGCAAATGTTGTGCTTGTTAAAAAGCCGAATGGTACCTGGCGAATGTGTGTAGACTACACAGACTTGAATAAGGCGTGCCCAAAAGACAGTTACCCTCTGCCTAAAATTGACAACCTGGTCGACTCAACAGCCGGCCATGCTTTGATGAGTTTTATGGACGCCTACTCTGGTTTCCATCAGATCCCTTTATGGAAGAAAGATCAGGAGAAGACGGCCTTCGTCACTGATCAAGGGTTATACTGTTACACGGTCATGCCGTTTGGTCTTAAGAATGCCCCGGCCACCTTCCAACGAATGATAAACACTTTGTTCTTTGATCAGATTGGGAGAAATGTCGAGGCATATATTGATGATATGATAGTCAAGTCTAAACTTCAGAAAAATCATCTGTCGGACCTCCGAGAAACTTTCGCCACACTCAGGCGGCACCATGTCATGCTTAATCCCAAGAAATGCGTCTTTGGAGTTGAGTCTGGGAAATTTCTCGGATTTCTTATTACTCAGAGAGGAATAGATGCGAACCCTGAGAAGGTGCAGGCGGTCATCGACATGCAGTCGCCCCGCACCGTCCGAGAGGTTCAGAAGCTAACAGGTTGTCTGGCGGCCTTGGGTAGATTCCTAAGTCGATCAGGCGACAAATGCCTATACTTTTTCCAGGCAATTAAGAAAAAGGCAAGGTTTGAATGGGGGCCGGATGCTGAGGCGGCCTTCCAAAAATTGAAAGTTCACTTGCATTCCTTGCCAAGGCTAGTCAGCCCTATGCCCAAAGAAGTACTCTACATGTACCTGGCCGTCTCTGATCATGCGGTAAGCGCTGTTCTTCTTGCTGAGAGAGACGGCTGTCAGCTCCCGGTCTACTTTGTCAGCCATGTGCTAAAAAATGCCGAGTTGAGGTATCCCTTAGTGGAGAAGTTTGGTCTTGCACTCTTCATGGCAGTTAAAAAATTAAAGCCTTACTTTTTGGCGCATGCAGTCGTCGTGTATACAGATCAACCGATCAAGCGGCCACTGACCACCATGGAGTCGTCTGGCCGAATGATCAAATGGGCCATAGAAATACAGAGCCTCGAAGTTACCTTCGAGCCTAGAAAAGCAGTGAAGGGGCAAGCCTTTGCTGACTTTATTGTCGAAATGACTCGTCCCCCTGATTCGCAAGTTCCAGACCAAGTCTGGAAGGTATATGTGGATGGAAGCTCCACTTCAACTGGTTGTGGAGCAGGCGTCATATGTCAGTCGCCAGAAGGCGACAGGTACGAGTATGCTTTACGTTTCAGTTTTCAGGCTTCAAACAATGAGGCAGAATATGAAGCTTTACTAGCCGGTATCCGCATGTGCAAGGCGGCAGGGGCAAGAAAAATAGACGCCTGTTCTGATTCACAATTGATAGTGAGTCAGTACAATGGCGAATACGAAGCGACCCATCCGGCCATGATCAAGTATTTACAAGTGGTCCGTCAAGCAGTCGGCTCCCTTGAGGATTTCCATCTGGTCCAAGTACCGAGATCAGAAAATAACCAAGCGGATGCGCTTTCAAAATTAGCATCATCCGCCTCCTGTGATACTCCTCGAACCGTTTTTTTGGGAGGTAGTGGAAAGGAGAAGCATTGAGGGAGACCCTATTGGAATCCTAGACAGAAGCTCAACCTGGATGGATCCAATTAGGGCATATCTGACAAACGGTACCCTGCCGGATGATCATCAACAGGCGGCAGTACTGAAAAGACGAGCCACCAATTTTGAAATGATAAAGGGAGAACTTCACAAAAGAGGGTACCTTCAACCCTTCTTAAAGTGTGTTACTCCAGAAAAAGGGCGAGAGATATTAGATGACCTTCACTCTGGTTTCTGTGCTTCGCATATAGGCGGAAGGACGCTTGCTCAACGGGCAAGGCGGCAGGGCTACTTCTGGCCTACCTTAGAATCAGATGCAATGGAGATGGTGAAAAAATGTGACAAGTGTCAAAGATTTGGTAAACTAATTCACCGTCCGGCTACTGATCTCACCACCATTCATAGTCCCTTACCGTTTGCTAAATGGGGCATGGATATTCTGGGTCCATATACGCCTGCTACAGGCGGAAGAAGGTATATACTTGTTGCCGTCGACTACTTCACTAAATGGGTAGAGGCGGAGGCTGTTAAGGGAATCAAGACGAAGGATGTAATTTCATTCATTTGGAGAAATGTCATCACTCGGTTCGGGGTTCCCATGTCTATGGTTTTTGATAATGGTCCCCAATTTGAGACGCCTGTTCTCAAAAGCTGGTTGGGTGACCAAGGAATTGCACATTGCTTTGCATCTGTCGGCCGTCCACAAGCAAACGGCCAGGTAGAAGCCTTTAATAAAATCATCTCAGACGGTCTGAAGAAAAAGATTGAACGAGCAGGCGGCCTATGGGCGGATGAACTACCACATGTTCTCTGGGCCATTAGGACGACTGAAAAAGGGGCGACTGGAGAAACTCCATTCCTCCTAACTTATGGGGCGGAAGCTGTTCTTCCAATAGAACACTACGAGCCGACTCTTCGAGTAATGCTATATGACGATGAGGCAAACTGGGAAGCCATGCGCCTGGCATTAGACTCACTTCCTGAAAAAAGGGGCAATGTTGTCTTGCGCCATGAGATCTACCGTCTGAGAATGACTCGATCATACAACAGAAAAGTGCACAGGCGTCCACTCAAAATGGGGGACTTTGTACTTAGAAAAATGGAAGCTGTTGGTAGGGCTAACGAGTCTGGCAAGCTAACTCCCAACTGGGAAGGTCCCTACCGAATATATGAAGAGGTTAGAGACGGTACCTACCGTCTGGAAACACCAGACGGCAAGCCATTACCTCGAACCTGGAACATAGATAACCTTAAGAAATATTTCTTTTGAAAAATGTAAAGTCAAGGATTACTTGATTAAAGCTTGCATCTTTACTATTCGATTCTGTATTAAGAGGGGCATGCCAACTGACCAACAGTCGGCTACTCTCCATGTTTATGTTTATTTATTTAAGAGGGGCATGCCAACTGACAACAGTCGGCTACTCTCTATGTTTAATTTAAGAGGGGCACGCCGCTTGACCGGTTACCCTCACATAACATATAGTTCACCAAGAACTATCAAAAAACATGATCAGACCAGGCGTCAAGCCAACTGATCAAAATATAAAATTCAATTCGACCTGTCCCAACATTATAGCAGGCGTCCGACGGCATCCATCCGGATGAAATTCGTCGCAGAGAGCAGCTCCCTTTTGGGTGGAACATTGTTCTATAAACTAATCACACGGCACCAATACGACTGTCTCCAAGGACAACCACGTAGCCGTTTTTGAGACAAGGATAACTTTTATTACTAACCAAACTAGTGATAACAGTTGACATCTGAGTCGGATTACCGCCTGTATTACTTGGGATAAATGCAGGGGGTTCCTCTTGAGTTAATAGCCAACAAACATTGGCGAATCAAGGGGTCCAGCCGGCCTCCGCCGCCTGGTACCTCTACTACTCAAGCTAGAATGAGGACGACTGAGTAACACCAACGTTAACTCATAGTCACTCTCCCAAAACTTGGCATGGAACCTAAAAAGTTTGAATAGACCACCTGTTTTTTGGCAAACAAGGGCATTCAAACTATTATTCCTACTAGTTTTCCCTTCGAGTTAATAGCCAACAAACATTGGCGAATAAAGGGGAACAACCGGTACCCACCGCTTGATACCTCTACTACTCAATCAATGGGCGACCAGGTAACAGTCATGATTACTTGGTCACCCCCTAAAAATTTTTTAAGTATTTGCAATAGGAAACAGTCGTCTTAGACTGCCTATAGCTCAAAAAACACAAGTAAGAATACCCTTTCTTACTTAGTAAATTTTACAAATGACAGGATCGCCTAAAGTCTAACCTACAAAATACAAGTAAGAAAACTCTTTTTTACTTAGTTAATTTTACAGATAGAGGACCGCCTGCCTAAAGGTGATCCAGTCTTTTAAACGAATTGAGTAACGATTGGATAAATGGCCGACTGATCGCCTAACTTGGAAACAGACAACCAGTCGTCCAGGGGCATAGGCGGCGTAACTAACCATCCGTACCTGTCTACAATCGGCCATGCAAAACAGTCGATATAGTGTACAACTCAATATTCAACACTTAGCCAAATTTCAAGAAAAAATAAAATTTCATTAAGGAAGAAAAAAATATTCAGAACCCCGGCCCCCTGGCCGGGTAAATATAATCAAAACGGCACGCAGGCCGTGAAAGAAGACAAAAGCTTATGAAGGGGGCAAATCCTAAACATTAGCAGCGTCCGCCTGGTCAGCATTCTTCTTGATAGACTCGGCCTCAGCTGCATCCTTCTTCGATGCCTTGCCCCCAAGTGGCACAAGCGCCACTACCGGCTGCTCCTCCATCTCCAAGCCCTCCTCGAACGCCTCGTCTTCAGCAGCCGCCAGGATCTCTTGATTATATGTTTCAGAACACTGGCGGTACGTTTTTTTCCCACGAGGCAAAGTCGGCACTGGGGAAGAGGCGGCTCCAGGTCATACGCTGGATCTGGGAAGAGTCCTCCATCATCTCTCGGACGAGCTCTCTCTTCTCTTGCTCAGCCTTCTCCGAGAGCTCTTTATTGAGACTCTCCTCCTGGGTCACCAGGCGTTCCTTCACACTAGCCAAGGATTTCTCCATGACTTCGTATGAGAGCATTTTTAGGCGGAGAGGTTTAAGCTCGGCCCTGAGGTCGGAGACGGTCGCCTCCAGCTCACTGTTCTTCTTCTAGGCCGCCTCTAACTGGGCCTGGATAGCGGCGGCAGCCTGCGCCTGATAATAAAGAATATCAATGGTCAGAACTTCATTTTGGGCAATTTGAAACATTGCCTTATCACAGTTAGAGGCGGCCATAGCTTTCGCAGCCTTTACCTCTTTGTTTTTCCGATCAAGCGGCTTGCGAAGGCCGTTCACTCGGAGCAGGGCCTAAGTAAAAAGAAAACATGCGTCAGTTTCCAATCAAAAAGGTAACAGGCGTCCTGGAATTCAACTACTCAAAAATGCTAAGTATACCTCAGCAAGGACCCCTGCAATCCCATCAAGGTCAAGGGTGCCGACACCCCTGACCGCCTCCCTTTCAGATGGAGGCACTGCTTTTATCATGGACTTGGCTACCTCTACCAAGTCAGGCTCCTGAGGGCCGGCTGCATCAAGCGTAAAAAAGCAAGTTAGACCTAGTCAAGAAGGAAGCAAGTGTAAAAGTTTTTACAAGTAATTGTTCATACTTCTAGGCGGCCCCGCCGGAGCTTTAGAAGAAGTGGCCGGCTGCTTCTCAGCCGCCACCGTTTTCCTGGAAGAGCCAGGAGAGCTTGCAACCGTCGTCCTCCGGGCCTTGGGGTCCGGCTGTTGCGAGGAAGAAGCTCTTGGATTACCCGACTAAAAAAAAAAATAGGAAGAGTTAGCATATGTATAAGACTACTTCAAAAAGAAGAAGTTTCAAAGCTCACCAAGGGTGCCCCCTTGTTGGGGGAGTCGGTACCAGACTGCTGCATCAGAGAGGCCCGCAGCATGGCCGCCGCAGTCTTGGAGGCAGTTATTTTGCTCATGGCGTCAGCTGCAAAAAAGAACAAACAGTAAAGTCAGTAAAAATCCCAAGCAAACAAGGCGTGAAAAAAGAGTATTTGTCAGGCCGGCTACCTCAAGAGCACCGACTGCCGAGGCCACAGGCGGCCAAAAAGTACTCATCATAGAGCCACTTGAAGACCGGAATGCAGTTTAGGGGCACTTGCTCTCGTACCCCTGAAGTAGAGTTCACCCTAATCTCTACTTTGAAGAGTCCTTTGTCTAGGATCTCTTTCTTAGCCTTTGGGGGGACAGGCGGCAAGCTACGGCCGCCTGCAAGAAAAGGCGGATCCCTGTTCCACCTGTTAAATCTTTTGTTCAGCTCCTTGTCTGAACCCTCGATGATGAGGAAGGTGTTCCGCCAATCCTTCCATTTGTTTGCCTTACCTCTCGTCATGAGGTAGCCCTTATGGCTTGTTAATTGATACCATCCGGTACCACCTGACTTAGGGGTCCGGCTGAGATAGTTCATGTGGGCGAAAGCCTCAAAGCTTGGCTCCACCCCGTACATTTCGCACCCGGCCACATAGCCGAGTACGTTTACCCAAGAATTGGGGGCTAACTGCCATAACCCCAGATCATACCCATCTAAAATCCGCAGAACAGCCGGATGTAGTGGGAAGCGCAGTCCAGCTTTGATGGCCGCCGCATAGCAGCCGAAGCAGCCATCATCATAGCTGGTACCAGCCGGCCAGACGACTGTGTCTTCTGGATCCGGCACGAACAATAAATATTCGGGGCCCATTTTGTAGTTAGCTATAAAGCTCTCCACTTTGTCTTTCATGGCCGTGATCCGGCCCCGGGGTACCGTGCAGTAGTAAGGGGTGTTCTCCTCTCTATAAGAAGCGGACGGCTCCGCCCAATTATCCCCCTTCTCAACTGCATGAGAACTCCTCGCCTCTTGTAGGCGGCTGTTTCTTTCTTCAGAGCCTGGAGAAGATTGGCCAGAAGAGCTAGACTCAGACTCGTCCTCAGACGAGTCAGAAGAGGACGACTCCTTCCCTCTCCCAGAGGGGCCCGCCTCCTCCCCCTTAGAAGGAGTAGGAGAATAGTTTGACATATCTACTGTGAAATGGGAAGGGACCACCTTGACCCCTCCCTCAGAACTGTCGGCTTGGCAGCCGCCTTGTCTCACTTCTACATCTGGCGCCTGGTCAGATGTTTCACTTATTGGCACCCTTTGAGAGGAGTCGTCCGAGTTTGAGATCCTAACTGTCTTTTTTGTTCTGGCCATCATGTTCTGCATAGACACAGATACAGTCGGACTTTGTATAAAGGGCAAAGATGGGTCCAGAAAAGGGCAGGCGGCACTCCTAGTCCTAGATTCAGCCGTCCCCGGTGACCGGCTGATCACTAACTTAGGCCGTGTCGTTTGCTTCCATGGGGCCATTTCAAAAGAAAATAAAAATAAAGGAAAAAGTTAAGAGTAAGAGAACCGACCGTTACCTGAACGAGTGACGATTGATGAGTTCTGAAGTCCACTGCAAATGGTTTGTCAGAGCAAGCGGTAGGCAACAAAAGTCCAAAATGTCAGAGCAAGTTCAGGGGTCCGAATGTTCTCTCGCAAAGGTTCTCAAATGCGAAAATGACCGAAGTCAGCATTTCCTTATATAGGCAAAGTGAGAAGGCGAAGGGTCACTTCCAAATTCAAAATTTGGGCAGGAAATATCTCTCGGCCAATTGCAGGGCGACACCTGCCGTAGGCCGTCGCCTGTCACCATGCGATACCTGTCACAGGTGACACGTGACCAGTCACGTGCCGCCTGTGAGGGGCAAATGTTTAGTGGATTTTTATCCACCAATCACCGTCTGACAAGTGGACCAACCAGGTTCTTCCACGTGTCCTTCACGTAGGCCAATAGGAGCCTGCCACGTGTCAGTCTCAGATTCGTCCACCACAGACCAATTGAGACACGCCACGTGTCCCCCCATGCCAAATGGGAAAACCGGCCAACAAGGCCCAATCCTGATTAGAAGCCCAGTCAGTCCAAGGTTAACCTAAACCTAATTGGCACGCTTCCCGAGATTATAAATACCTCTCTTAATTCTCATTAAGAGGGGGATGAACAAAAAAGTAACACAGATTACACATTAAACACTCTCACCTAGAGAGACCAAACTACTTAATTTCCGCATTAATTACTCCTTAATCAGGTACTAACTTGACCGTTGGAGGCGGAGCTCCTACCACAAGGAGTCTTCGTTGTTTTGCAAGTACAGGCGTCCGGTTCCAGTCTCGGTGTTGTAACTCTCCCGCAGGACATCAGAAAACCCCGAAACAAAAGTCAAATGCATTCAAGAAAGCTAATTAAATCAATTGAAAGTCAAATGTGTTCTACAAAGTTTATTGAATCAAATGAAAGTCAAAAACATTAAAAAATAGCTAATTGAATCCAATGAAAGTCTAGTGCATTCAACAAAGGTAATTGAATCAAATGAAATTCAAACAAATTCTACAAAGATACATGAATCAAATGAAAGTCAAACAATTTCAAACAATGCTTATTGATTCAAATTAAAGTCAAACACATTCAAACGAAGCTAATTAAATCAAATGAAAGTCAAACACATTCAAACAAAGCGTTTTGAATCAAATTAAAGTCAAATGCATTCAACAAAGCTAATTGAATCAAATGAAAGTCAAACACATTCAAACAAGCTTTATGAATCAAATGAAAGTCAAACACATTCAAACAAGCTTTATGAATCAAATTTTTGCCAAACACATTCGAACAAAGCTAATTAAATCAAATGAAAGTCAAACACATTCAAACAAAGCTTTTTGAATAAAATGAATGTCAAATGCATTTTACAAAGCTAATTGAATCAATTGAAAGTCAAACACATTCAAACAAGCTTTATGAATCAAATTTAAGCCAAACACATTCAAACAAAGGTTTTTGAATCAAATTTAAGCCAAACACATTCAAACAAAGCTAATTAAATCAAATGAAATTCAAACACATTTAAACAAAGCTTTTTGAATAAAATGACTGTCAAATGCATTCTACAAAGCTAATTGAATCAATTAAAAGTGAAACACATTAAAACAAAGCTAATTGAATCCAATGAAAATCAAACACATTCAAATAAAGCTTTTTAAATCACATTAAAGTCTAATGCATTCAACAAAGCTAATTGAATCAAATGAAAGTCAAACACATTCATACAAAGCTAATTGAATCAAATGAAAGTCAAACACATTTAAACAAAGCTTTTGTAAATCAAATAAAAACTAAATGAATTCAACAATGCTAATTGAATCATATAAAAGACAAATGCATTCTACAAAGCTAATTGAATCAAATGAAATTCAAAAACATTCAAATAAAGCAATTTCAATCAAATGAAAGTCAAGCACATTCAAACAAAGCTAATTGAATCAAATGAAAGTCAAACACATTCAACCAGAGCTTTTTGAATCAAATGAAAGTCAAATGCATTTATTTAAGCTAATTGAATCGAATGAAAGTTAAAGACATTCAAACAAACCTAATTGAGTCCAATGAAAGTCAAACACATTCAAATAAAGCTTTTCGAATCAAATTAACGTCTAATGCATTCAACAAAGCTAATTGAATCAAAAGAAATTCAAATGCATTCTACAAAGCTTATTGAATCAAATGAAAGTCAAACACATTCAAACAAAGCTAATTGAATCAAATTATAGTTCAACACATTCAAACAAAGCTTTTTGCATAAAATTTAAGTCAAACATATTCAAACAAAACTAATTGAATCCAATGAAAGTCAAACACATTCAAACAAAGCTAATTGAATCAAATTAAAGTCAAACACATTCAAACAAAGCTTTTGTAAATCAAATAAAAACCAAATGCATTCAACAATGCTAATTGAATTATATAAAAGACAAATGCATTCTACAAAGCTAATTGAATCAAATGAAATTCAAAAAAATTCAAATAAAGCAATTTGAATCAAGTGAAAGTCAAGCACAGTCAAACAAACCTAATTGAATCAAATGAAAGTCAAACACATTCAACCAGAGCTTTTTGAATCAAATGAAAGTCAAATGCATTTATTTAAGCTAATTGAATCGAATGAAAGTTAAAGACATTCAAACAAACCTAATTGAGTCCAATGAAAGTCAAACACATTCAAATAAAGCTTTTTGAATCAAATTAACGTCTAACGCATTCAACAAAGCTAATTGAATCAAATGAAAGTCAAACACATTCAACCAAAGCTAATTGAATCGAATGAAAGTCAAACACATTCAAACAAGCTTTATGATTTAAATTTAAGCCAAACACATTCAAACAAAGCTATTTAAATCAAATGAAAGTCAAACACATTCAAACAAAGCTAATAGAATGAAATGCAAGTCAAACACATTCAAACAAGCTTTATGAATCAAATTTAAGCCAAACACATTCAAACTAGGCTAATTAAATCAAATGAAAGTCAAACACATTCAAACAAAGCTTTTTGAATAAAATGAATGTCAAATGCATTCCACAAAGCTAAATGAATCAAATGAAAGTCAAATGCGTTCTACAAAGCTAATTGAATCAAATGAAAGTCAAACACATTCAAATAAAGCTAATTGAATCCAATGAAAGTCAAACACACTCAAACAAACCTAATTGAATCAAATGAAAGTCAAACACATTCAAACAAAGCTAATTGAATCCAATGAAAGTCAAACACATTCAAAGAAAGCTTTTTAAATCAAATTAAAGTCTAATGCGTTCAACAAAGCTAATTGAATCAAATGAAAGTCAAACACATTCAAACAAAGCTAATTGAATCCAATGAAAGTTAAACCGATTCAAACAAAGCTTTGTGAATCAAATTAACGTCAAATGCATTCAACAAAGCTAATTGAATTAAATGAAAGTCAAACATATTCAAACAAAGCTAATTGAATCCAATGAAAGTCAAACACACTTAAACAAACCTAATTGAATCAAATGAAAGTCAAACACATTCAAACAAAGCTAATTGAATCCAATGAAAGTCAAACACATTCAAATAAAGCTTTTTAAATCAAATTAAAGTCTAATGCGTTCAACAAAGATAATTGAATAAAATGAAAGTCAAACACATTCAAACAAAGCTAATTGAATCCAATGAAAGTCAAACCGATTCAAACAAAGCTTTGTGAATCAAATTAACGTCAAATGCATTCTACAAAGCTTATTGAATCAAATGAAAGTCAAACATATTCAAACAAAGCAAATTAAATCAAATGAAAGTCAAACACATTCAAACAAGCTTTATGAATCAAATTTGAGACAAACACATTCAAACAAAACTAATTAAATCAAATGAAAGTCAAACACATTCAAACAAAGCTTTTTGAATAAAATGAATGTCAAATGCATTTTACAAAGCTAATTGAATCAATTGAAAGTCAAACACATTCAAACAAGCTTTATGAATCAAATTTAAGCCAAACACATTCAAACAAAGGTTTTTGAATCAAATTTAAGCCAAACACATTCAAACAAAGCTAATTAAATCAAATGAAATTCAAACACATTTAAACAAAGCTTTTTGAATAAAATGACTGTCAAATGCATTCTACAAAGCTAATTGAATCAATTAAAAGTGAAACACATTCAAACAAAGCTAATTGAATCCAATGAAAATCAAACACATTCAAATAAAGCTTTTTAAATCACATTAAAGTCTAATGCATTCAACAAAGCTAATTGAATCAAATGAAAGTCAAACACATTCATACAAAGCTAATTGAATCAAATGAAAGTCAAACACATTTAAACAAAGCTTTTGTAAATCAAATAAAAACTAAATGAATTCAACAATGCTAATTGAATCATATAAAAGACAAATGCATTCTACAAAGCTAATTGAATCAAATGAAATTCAAAAACATTCAAATAAAGCAATTTCAATCAAATGAAAGTAAAGCACATTCAAACAAAGCTAATTGAATCAAATGAAAGTCAAACACATTCAACCAGAGCTTTTTGAATCAAATGAAAGTCAAATGCATTTATTTAAGCTAATTGAATCGAATGAAAGTTAAAGACATTCAAACAAACCTAATTGAGTCCAATGAAAGTCAAACACATTCAAATAAAGCTTTTCGAATCAAATTAACGTCTAATGCATTCAACAAAGCTAATTGAATCAAAAGAAATTCAAATGCATTCTACAAAGCTTATTGAATCAAATGAAAGTCAAACACATTCAAACAAAGCTAATTGAATCAAATTATAGTTCAACACATTCAAACAAAGCTTTTTGCATAAAATTTAAGTCAAACATATTCAAACAAAACTAATTGAATCCAATGAAAGTCAAACACATTCAAACAAAGCTAATTGAATCAAATTAAAGTCAAACACATTCAAACAAAGCTTTTGTAAATCAAATAAAAACCAAATGCATTCAACAATGCTAATTGAATTATATAAAAGACAAATGCATTCTACAAAGCTAATTGAATCAAATGAAATTCAAAAAAATTCAAATAAAGCAATTTGAATCAAATGAAAGTCAAGCACAGTCAAACAAACCTAATTGAATCAAATGAAAGTCAAACACATTCAATCAGAGCTTTTTGAATCAAATGAAAGTCAAATGCATTTATTTAAGCTAATTGAATCGAATGAAAGTTAAAGACATTCAAACCAACCTAATTGAGTCCAATGAAAGTCAAACACATTCAAATAAAGCTTTTTGAATCAAATTAACGTCTAACGCATTCAACAAAGCTAATTGAATCAAATGAAAGTCAAACACATTCAACCAAAGCTAATTGAATCGAATGAAAGTCAAACACATTCAAACAAGCTTTATGATTTAAATTTAAGCCAAACACATTCAAACAAAGCTATTTAAATCAAATGAAAGTCAAACACATTCAAACAAAGCTAATAGAATGAAATGCAAGTCAAACACATTCAAACAAGCTTTATGAATCAAATTTAAGCCAAACACATTCAAACTAGGCTAATTAAATCAAATGAAAGTCAAACACATTCAAACAAAGCTTTTTGAATAAAATGAATGTCAAATGCATTCCACAAAGCTAAATGAATCAAATGAAAGTCAAATGCGTTCTACAAAGCTAATTGAATCAAATGAAAGTCAAACACATTCAAATAAAGCTAATTGAATCCAATGAAAGTCAAACACACTCAAACAAACCTAATTGAATCAAATGAAAGTCAAACACATTCAAACAAAGCTAATTGAATCCAATGAAAGTCAAACACATTCAAAGAAAGCTTTTTAAATCAAATTAAAGTCTAATGTGTTCAACAAAGCTAATTGAATCAAATGAAAGTCAAACACATTCAAACAAAGCTAATTGAATCCAATGAAAGTTAAACCGATTCAAACAAAGCTTTGTGAATCAAATTAACGTCAAATGCATTCAACAAAGCTAATTGAATTAAATGAAAGTCAAACATATTCAAACAAAGCTAATTGAATCCAATGAAAGTCAAACACACTTAAACAAACCTAATTGAATCAAATGAAAGTCAAACACATTCAAACAAAGCTAATTGAATCCAATGAAAGTCAAACACATTCAAATAAAGCTTTTTAAATCTAATTAAAGTCTAATGCGTTCAACAAAGATAATTGAATCAAATGAAAGTTAAACACATTCAAACAAAGCTAATTGAATCCAATGAAAGTCAAACCGATTCAAACAAAGCTTTGTGAATCAAATTAACGTCAAATGCATTCTACAAAGCTTATTGAATCAAATGAAAGTCAAACATATTCAAACAAAGCTAATTAAATCAAATGAAAGTCAAACACATTCAAACAAACTTTATGAATCAAATTTGAGACAAACACATTCAAACAAAACTAATTGAATCCAATGAAAGTCAAACACATTCAACAAAGCTAATTGAATCAAATTAAAGTCAAACACATTCAAACAAAGCTTTTGTAAATCAAATAAAAACCAAATGCATTTAACAATGCTAATTGAATTATATAAAAAACAAATGCATTTTACAAAGCTAATTGAATCAAATGAAATTCAAAAAAATTCAAATAAAGCAATTTGAATCAAATGAAAGTCAAGTACAGTCAAACTAACCTAATTGAATCAAATGAAAGTCAAACACATTCAACCAGAGCTTTTTGAATCAAATGAAAGTCAAATGCATTTATTTAAGCTAATTGAATCGAATGAAAGTTAAAGACATTTAAACAAACCTAATTGAGTCCAATGAAAGTCAAACACATTCAAATAAAGCTTTTTGAATCAAATTAACGTCTAATGCATTCAACAAAGCTAATTGAATCAAATGAAAGTCAAACACATTCAACCAAAGCTAATTGAATCGAATGAAAGTCAAACACATTCAAACAAGCTTTATGATTTGAATTTAAGCCAAACACATTCAAACAAAGCTATTTAAATCAAATGAAAGTCAAACACATTCAAACAAAGCTAATAGAATGAAATGCAAGTCAAACACATTCAAACAAGCTTTATGAATCAAATTTAAGCCAAACACATTCAAACTAAGCTAATTAAATCAAATGAAAGTCAAACACATTCAAACAAAGCTTTTTGAATGAAGTGAATGTCAAATGCATTCCACAAAGCTAAATGAATCGAATGAAAGTCAAATGCGTTCTACAAAGCTAATTGAATCAAATGAAAGTCAAACACATTCAAATAAAGCTAATTGAATGCAATGAAAGTCAAACACACTCAAACAAACCTAATTGAATCAAATGAAAGTCAAACACATTCAAACAAAGCTAATTGAATCCAATGAAAGTCAAACACATTCAAAGAAAGCTTTTTAAATCAAATTAAAGTCTAATGCGTTCAACAAAGCTAATTGAATCAAATGAAAGACAAACACATTCAAACAAAGCTAATTGAATCCAATGAAAGTCAAACCGATTCAAACAAAGCTTTGTGAATCAAATTAACGTCAAATACATTCAACAAAGCTAATTGAATTAAATGAAAGTCAAACATATACAAACAAAGCTAATTTAATGCAATGAAAGTCAAACACACTTAAACAAATCTAATTGAATAAAATGAAAGTCAAACACATTCAAACAAAGCTAATTGAATCCAATGAAAGTCAAACACATTCAACCAGAGCTTTTTGAATCAAATGAAAGTCAAATGCATTTATTTAAGCTAATTGAATCGAATGAAAGTTAAAGACATTCAAACAAACCTAATTGAGTCCAATGAAAGTCAAACACATTCAAATAAAGCTTTTCGAATCAAATTAACGTCTAATGCATTCAACAAAGCTAATTGAATCAAAAGAAATTCAAATGCATTCTACAAAGCTTATTGAATCAAATGAAAGTCAAACACATTCAAACAAAGCTAATTGAATCAAATTATAGTTCAACACATTCAAACAAAGCTTTTTGCATAAAATTTAAGTCAAACATATTCAAACAAAACTAATTGAATCCAATGAAAGTCAAACACATTCAAACAAAGCTAATTGAATCAAATTAAAGTCAAACACATTCAAACAAAGCTTTTGTAAATCAAATAAAAACCAAATGCATTCAACAATGCTAATTGAATTATATAAAAGACAAATGCATTCTACAAAGCTAATTGAATCAAATGAAATTCAAAAAAATTCAAATAAAGCAATTTGAATCAAATGAAAGTCAAGCACAGTCAAACAAACCTAATTGAATCAAATGAAAGTCAAACACATTCAATCAGAGCTTTTTGAATCAAATGAAAGTCAAATGCATTTATTTAAGCTAATTGAATCGAATGAAAGTTAAAGACATTCAAACCAACCTAATTGAGTCCAATGAAAGTCAAACACATTCAAATAAAGCTTTTTGAATCAAATTAACGTCTAACGCATTCAACAAAGCTAATTGAATCAAATGAAAGTCAAACACATTCAACCAAAGCTAATTGAATCGAATGAAAGTCAAACACATTCAAACAAGCTTTATGATTTAAATTTAAGCCAAACACATTCAAACAAAGCTATTTAAATCAAATGAAAGTCAAACACATTCAAACAAAGCTAATAGAATGAAATGCAAGTCAAACACATTCAAACAAGCTTTATGAATCAAATTTAAGCCAAACACATTCAAACTAGGCTAATTAAATCAAATGAAAGTCAAACACATTCAAACAAAGCTTTTTGAATAAAATGAATGTCAAATGCATTCCACAAAGCTAAATGAATCAAATGAAAGTCAAATGCGTTCTACAAAGCTAATTGAATCAAATGAAAGTCAAACACATTCAAATAAAGCTAATTGAATCCAATGAAAGTCAAACACACTCAAACAAACCTAATTGAATCAAATGAAAGTCAAACACATTCAAACAAAGCTAATTGAATCCAATGAAAGTCAAACACATTCAAAGAAAGCTTTTTAAATCAAATTAAAGTCTAATGTGTTCAACAAAGCTAATTGAATCAAATGAAAGTCAAACACATTCAAACAAAGCTAATTGAATCCAATGAAAGTTAAACCGATTCAAACAAAGCTTTGTGAATCAAATTAACGTCAAATGCATTCAACAAAGCTAATTGAATTAAATGAAAGTCAAACATATTCAAACAAAGCTAATTGAATCCAATGAAAGTCAAACACACTTAAACAAACCTAATTGAATCAAATGAAAGTCAAACACATTCAAACAAAGCTAATTGAATCCAATGAAAGTCAAACACATTCAAATAAAGCTTTTTAAATCTAATTAAAGTCTAATGCGTTCAACAAAGATAATTGAATCAAATGAAAGTTAAACACATTCAAACAAAGCTAATTGAATCCAATGAAAGTCAAACCGATTCAAACAAAGCTTTGTGAATCAAATTAACGTCAAATGCATTCTACAAAGCTTATTGAATCAAATGAAAGTCAAACATATTCAAACAAAGCTAATTAAATCAAATGAAAGTCAAACACATTCAAACAAACTTTATGAATCAAATTTGAGACAAACACATTCAAACAAAACTAATTGAATCCAATGAAAGTCAAACACATTCAACAAAGCTAATTGAATCAAATTAAAGTCAAACACATTCAAACAAAGCTTTTGTAAATCAAATAAAAACCAAATGCATTTAACAATGCTAATTGAATTATATAAAAGACAAATGCATTTTACAAAGCTAATTGAATCAAATGAAATTCAAAAAAATTCAAATAAAGCAATTTGAATCAAATGAAAGTCAAGTACAGTCAAACTAACCTAATTGAATCAAATGAAAGTCAAACACATTCAACCAGAGCTTTTTGAATCAAATGAAAGTCAAATGCATTTATTTAAGCTAATTGAATCGAATGAAAGTTAAAGACATTTAAACAAACCTAATTGAGTCCAATGAAAGTCAAACACATTCAAATAAAGCTTTTTGAATCAAATTAACGTCTAATGCATTCAACAAAGCTAATTGAATCAAATGAAAGTCAAACACATTCAACCAAAGCTAATTGAATCGAATGAAAGTCAAACACATTCAAACAAGCTTTATGATTTAAATTTAAGCCAAACACATTCAAACAAAGCTATTTAAATCAAATGAAAGTCAAACACATTCAAACAAAGCTAATAGAATGAAATGCAAGTCAAACACATTCAAACAAGCTTTATGAATCAAATTTAAGCCAAACACATTCAAACTAAGCTAATTAAATCAAATGAAAGTCAAACACATTCAAACAAAGCTTTTTGAATGAAGTGAATGTCAAATGCATTCCACAAAGCTAAATGAATCGAATGAAAGTCAAATGCGTTCTACAAAGCTAATTGAATCAAATGAAAGTCAAACACATTCAAATAAAGCTAATTGAATGCAATGAAAGTCAAACACACTCAAACAAACCTAATTGAATCAAATGAAAGTCAAACACATTCAAACAAAGCTAATTGAATCCAATGAAAGTCAAACACATTCAAAGAAAGCTTTTTAAATCAAATTAAAGTCTAATGCGTTCAACAAAGCTAATTGAATCAAATGAAAGTCAAACACATTCAAACAAAGCTAATTGAATCCAATGAAAGTCAAACCGATTCAAACAAAGCTTTGTGAATCAAATTAACGTCAAATACATTCAACAAAGCTAATTGAATTAAATGAAAGTCAAACATATACAAACAAAGCTAATTTAATGCAATGAAAGTCAAACACACTTAAACAAATCTAATTGAATAAAATGAAAGTCAAACACATTCAAACAAAGCTAATTGAATCCAATGAAAGTCAAACACATTCAAATAAAGCTTTTTAAATCAAATTAAAGTCTAATGCGTTCAACAAAGCTAATTGAATCAAATGAAAGTCAAACACATTCAAACAAAGCTAATTGAATCCAATGAAAGTCAAACCGATTCAAACAAAGCTTTGTGAATCAAATTAACGTCAAATGCATTCAACAAAGCTAATTGAATTAAATGAAAGTCAAACATATTCAAACAAAGCTAATTGAATCAAATGAAAGTCAAACACATTCAAACTAGCTTTATGAATCAAATTTGAGACAAACACATTCAAACAAAACTAATTGAATCCAATGAAAGTCAAACACATTCAAACGAAGCCAATTCTATCAAATTAAAGTCAAACACATTCAAACAAAGCTTTTGTAAATCAAATAAAAACCAAATGCATTCAACAATGCTAATTGAATTATATAAAAGACAAATGCATTCTACAAAGCTAATTGAATCAAATGAAATTCAAAAAAATTCAAATAAAGCAATTTGAATCAAATGAAAGTCAAGCACAGTCAAACAAACCTAATTGAATCAAATGAAAGTCAAACACATTCAACCAGAGCTTTTTGAATCAAATGAAAGTCAAATGCATTTATTTAAGCTAATTGAATCGAATGAAAGTTAAAGACATTCAAACAAACCTAATTGAGTCCAATGAAAGTCAAAATCATTCAAATAAAGCTTTTTGAATCAAATTAACGTCTAATGCATTCAACAAAGCTATTGAATCAATGAAAGTCAAAACATTCAACCAAAGCTAATTGAATCGAATGAAAGTCAAACACATTCAACAAGCTTATGATTTAAATTTAAGCCAAACACATTCAAACAAAGCTATTTAAATCAAATGAAATCAAACATATTCAAACAAAGCTAATAAATGAAATGCAAGTCAAACACATTCAACAAGCTTTATGAATCAAATTTAAGCCAACACATTCAAACTAAGCTAACTAAATCAAATGAAAGTCAAACACATTCAAACAAAGCGTTTTGAATAAAATGAATGTCAAATGCATTCCACAAAGCTAACTGAATCGAATGAAAGGTCAAATGCGTTCTACAAAGCTAATTGAATCAAATGAAAGTCAAAACACATTCAAATAAAGCTATTGAATCCAATGAAAGTCAAACACACCTCAAACAACCTAATTGAATCAAATGAAAGTCAAACACATTCAAACAAAGC